>BDMV01000006.1:2271048-2459715 GCA_008326285.1 Oryza officinalis | reverse complement strand
AAGAAATTTTAGAGTCAATTTTGGAGGCAAGATGATTTAGCTGTAGTTTTCTCTACAGGCCATGTAGTGACTGGAAGATACCTCGAGTACAGTACTATGTACTCGTATGTAGTAGTAACGTAGGAGTACTACGTACATACAGAGCCGGCCTGACAGGTGGGCCCACAACAACCTGACAGCACATACAGAAAATTTTGCTAACCATACACGCAGCTCGGCTCACAGAATTGTGTGGCTTTGCGAGAGAGAGCGACGTTGCTGCTGCTGCTGCTGACTGACTGACTGAACCGGTTTCGCCCGAAAACTAGGAGCGTCATCCGTCAGAGCAAAAACGGCCGGCAACCGCGCGGCACATCCACGGATTCAGAGCAAAACTGATGGCAAAACACAACCGAAGCGCGCGTGTCACTCAGGTCGTCGCATTCGTATGCATCATGGTTGTTCACGGATGGGTTCAAATGCTAAAAAAAATCAGCTGTTTACTGTGGCTGGCTGGCTGGCTGGCTTCACCTACCTTGTTCTTCATCGGAGAACAAACGTGGCGTGCCTGTTGAACACACGTGACGGCCGAGTCTCCATATATCTCCGTACGTAGAATCTATGAACCGGATCGAGTAAATTATGAGTAAATAAATATCCGTCTTGTCAAAACTCGAAACCTAATGCATGCGTTGATGCGTATGCGCGTGTTGAATCGATTCGATCGTCCAATTCGATCACCCTTTTGACTCCATCACTAGTCTCTTGCGGATCACAATCGAATAACTTTTCAGCGCTTTGAATCCAGCAAAGTGTGTTTCTTGCTCTTGCACTAAATTAGACTTGAGGACATTTTAACCTATCTCCGGAATTACATTCTAGCTACGTTCTACCTAGGCTACACCAACTAGCTAAATTAACTAGAGTTATTCTACCTAACCAGATCTCTCAGACTGTCATCCTGAAGAAAAATTCAGATTTTGGCTAGAAAAGGAACCAACCAAAATATTCAGTTAAATCGAATCCCCAAACCCTGTGGGTAGCACCACAGTTTCAGCCTCAAATCCGTTGGTCCCGTAAAGCGTTGTACAGTGCTAGCTGCTGCTTTCTGAATGAGTGGAGTGCACCATGCAGTGTGCAGGTTGGCCACCAACTTCCATGGCTCCCAAACGAGTAAAACTCCGGAAGCAGAGGTCCATTGAACCTACCCGGCTCGTGGGTTTCTGCCCAAAACCGTGGCCGCGCGCCGCCAAATTCATCTCATCCACGCCTCTCCTCGTACACCTATAAAATCACACGGCTTCTTGCTCTCTTGGCAATGCAAGCGAACTGAACGAACTCAAGAACAGATTCAGACAAGTGTAGCTAAATCCTCTCTGCTTCTCGTTGTTCTTGGTTGATTGTTGAAGAAGAAGAAGATGTCGACGGTGACTCGTGCCTACTTGGATCAGAAGCTCGCCCTCGCCAAGCGCTGCTCCAGAGGTATACATTTCTTCTGCTTCTAAGTGACTTACTTGACTGTCTGTCAGTGTAGCTTGGTTCTTACAGTGATTGTGAAAATTGTTTCAGAGGCGACGCTCGCCGGAGCCAAGGCGGCGGCGGTGGCGACGGTGGCATCCGCCGTCCCAACGGTGAGCTAAACCGACATCGAATCATTTAGAATTTTCCATGACACTGTGTACTGATCTTTGCGATGAAATGTGCTGCTGTAAAAAATTCAGCTGGCGAGCGTGAGGATGCTGCCATGGGCGAAGGCGAACATCAACCCGACGGGGCAGGCTCTGATCATCTGCACGGCGGCCGGGATGGCATACTTCGTCGCCGCCGACAAGAAGATCCTCTCGCTCGCGAGGAAGCACTCGTTCGAGGGCGCGCCGGAGCATCTCAAGAACACCTCCTTCCAGGGCGCCGGCCGCCCTCACCCGGTTTTCTTCAGGCCATGAGGAACACTGAACTTCACAGTGACTGATGGAAGCCTGAATAAACTGCTACTGCTGCTGAGTTCATGTGTAATGGTTCTATAAGTTGTAATGTAATTAGTTCTGTTGTTGTTGATGTTGATGATGATGATGATGATGAAAATTAAATCAATGACAACTAGTACTCTTGTGTTTTTACCCTGTTCTGAACTTCATCTGAAAACTCGTTGACGTCTTCACCTTCTTCAGAACAGTTAATGAACATTTATCCCCTACTAGCTAGCTAGTTGGTGTGAAATTTTAAGCCAAAAGCTATAATTAAAAAGATTTGCTGATAGCACATACTCTCCGATAGTCAGAAAAAAAAGAGAACTTTTATACATGAATCTTTTTTTTCACAAGGGAGTACTCATTCATATACTATTAGATAGATAAGCAGTCTCAAGGTTTTCAGAGTGCACTAATGCAGAGCAAAGGTGATGTGATCCTTCAGAAAATGTAGTACTAGTATATAGTACTACTGTACAGTGACAGAGCAACGGTATAATGATCTGGTAGATACGGATACATGACGACGCCACGTCACCTCGCCGGTATAGCCTATCGCCAGCTCAATATACGGCCAAAATAACCAAGATTGATGTACGAACGAAGTTCTGTTTTCCCAAATCAAGCAGCTAAACGGCTGCTGGTTTTATAGAGAATGAATTCTTTTATAGCTTTAAGTTAGCAAAAGAAAAAAAAAAGAGATATTAAGAAAGTGACGTACCCCCAAATATTTTTTTAAAAAAATTGTTTAGAAATTAAACACGAAATCTTAGGATTGAAATTAAAATCAACACACCTCTACCTTTCATCAGTCTATAAATCGATGCTGACACAGAGAGAGATTGAGAGAGCAGAGAGTCAATGCATATCAACTGTTTAACGGCAGCGGCCACGGATACAGTGAAAACACAGGGAGGACGATGGTGATCTGATCTATATATACCGTGGGCAGTGATTGATTGATCTAATCAACCAGCTGCCTGCTGATGATCACCACAAACCCAACTGGATGGACAACTAACGCACAGTACCGAACCCTGCTACTAGTCTGCTATACTTACTTAATACTAATTAATTGAACTCTAGTTTCCAGTAGATTATCAGTAAAGCAAAGTTGGTTGGATCATCTAGTAGGAGATGATAAGATGAGATGGGAGAGACTGAAATGGAGCAGATCGCATCAGAAATGGATAAGCAATCCGTACTTAGTGGGGCAGCGGTGCTAGTGAGCAGACAAGGGTGGTAGCCCACACAGAGGCAAGAGGCCAAAAACCAGCCGAAAACTGGGAGCGCCACACAGTTTCGCCGCCCCAAAATGGCCAAAACTGAGGGCAGATGCGCCATGGCCGGCCACCAATCTCGCCCATGCACCGTCATCATCAACATATCATGGTGCATTTCAGTTTCATCAGGGAAAGAAAAAAAATGCTAGTTGCTAATTGCCCTCCATCTCCACATGTGTTAACTGCTAAATTATTAATTACTACTAGTAGTTGGTCATTACCAGCACTAGTATTCACAGTAGTCATTTGCAAAATGTTTAGAGTTGAAGAAGACGACTTGTGTGTCCGTTGCACATGCCTACTGTATGCTGCTGCAACAGTGATAGTTTTCAAAAAAAAAAAGGAAAAACAATTTTGGAAGAAGCGGCAACAGAGTGAGGCTTGACTTGTTGACATGTGTCTCTGTGGCCATTTGGTAGCAGCATCTACCACAGAAACGTTGAATCTGACCTGACCGCCCACATGATTTGGTTCAGCCAATTTGACTAACCAGTAAACAGGGCAGTTCGTAGATAGGAGTACTAGTATTAACATAATGCTTACTCCTAATTAATTAACTGCTCACCACACGCCCCCACTAACTGCATTACTAGCCGGGAATCTACATGCACGCAGTAATAGTTATAGGATTAATTAATTAGTCCCCAGAGAGAGCTCAAAATTAGTACATCGATTTTGGTTCATGTCTACATCTAGTGAGATGTTATGGGTTCCCTCAATGAATCAATGGCGAGTACTTCCTCAGTTTCATATTACTCATTATATAACTACAAGTTAAAAATTTTAAATTAATCATTATAAAACCCTGTATCTTTCGTTTAACGTATAGTATTATTACATTTATACATGTAAATTAAATTTGCATGAGAACACCAGTATTGTGATGGTGAAGTTGTTGATGCATGACTTCACTTATCAGGGTTTAAATCTTGATGTCCACAAATATTACACACATGTAGGTAGGCTTTCAAAAAAATTTAGTGAGATCAGGAATATATCGTTGGGTTGTGTATGTGGATACGTATGTCGTGTAATCGGAAAAAAAGTTTGTATGTATGCATGTAGGCATTTAAGGATAGTAAAGCTTTTATTTTTTGTGCATGAGAAGAGTTTAAGTGTGCATGTTTTTTTATTTTTTTTACCATATACTTATATTAAATGAAATATAGAAAAGTTAATGTTTTTTTTGGATTTGGTGAAAAAACTTATACGATGGTTAATATGGAACGGAGGAGTATTAGCAGCAATGGGAGTGGGAGATTAAAGTAGCATAGCTTTGGCAGAGAGCCCCATGCACCGACCTGAACTGCATCAGCAAATCATCAGTGGCCACGTGGACGGATAGCAAGAGATCGAGCGAGGCGAGGCGAGGCGAGGCGTGGCGGAATGGAATCATGAAGCAGATCGAGGCAGGCCGGAGGCGGTTGCCGGCAACGGCCACACATGGTTTCTCGCCCAAAACCACGTCCACCTCTCCAACCCGGCCGGCGCGATCTGCCTCCATCGTCCACTGATTTCTTCTTCCTCCGCTTGCTTCTCGATCGCCTATAAATTCGCAGGCCCATGGCTCTTCCCAATCCAATCCATCTCTCGCTACTCGACTGGCTTGCATTGCCTCTGTCTGATCAACTAACTACCCTAGTGCACTAGCAAAACTTAGGATGGCAACGGTGACTCGTGCACACCTGGAGCAGAGGCTCGCCCTCGCCAAGCGCTGCTCGAGGGGTACGTGTACAACAAAAACTAGCTACCATGTTCTTGTGATCCTGCATTAACTAATTCCATGGCGCTAAAGTAGTGAACTGAATATGAACTAATGCATATATATGTGCGTGCTTGTGAATCTGCAGAGGCCAACCTCGCAGGGGTTAAGGCGGCAGCCGTCGCGACCATCGCTTCTGCAGTTCCCACCGTCAGTATTCTACCAATCTCTCGAATGCTGCTTCTCCAGTTCTTCCTAGCCTGTGTGAATTTTCTTCGATTTTTATCAGCAGAGTAGGTGTACTAACTTATTAGCTGCATGTGTGATGTGTGTTTGTTTCAGCTGGCGAGCGTGAGGATGCTGCCATGGGCGAAGGCAAACATCAACCCGACGGGTCAGGCGCTGATCATCTGCACGGCGGCCGGAATGGCCTACTTCGTCGCCACCGACAAGAAGATCCTCTCGCTAGCGAGGAGGCACTCGTTCGAGAACGCACCTGAACACCACAAGAACACCTCCTTCCAGGGCACCGGCCGCCCTCACCCTGCCTTCTTCAGACCCTGAATAATTAGAACAACAAATGTATGCTGGATAGATAGCTGCATGCATGAATCTGAACTTGATCAAAGTATCTAGCTCTCGCTCTGTGTGTCATATAATAATCTAAGTACGCCTCTGCACAACCATTTAGAGCTGCTTCTGTAGAGCAGTGTGGTGTTAGTACTCATCTCTCGTCTCTGCATTAGCCACCTAATTAAATATACATGTACTGTTATCTTGTACTGGGGCTCACTGCATGTATCACTCCTGCACAGTGCACTACTCATAATGTTCAGAAATCACAAGTGATACTACTATATATTCCGATCACTATATATTGATTGTCCGTAAACACAGAGCTTGTGCGAAATACTAATCAAGTTAATTACTGCAGTGGTTAAATCATTGGAGATAAAATGGGTTTATTATATATTGAGTAAATTTCATTTTGGATTTTTTTTTATTATCAGTGTTTCACTTTGGACCAATATTTTTACTTGTGGACCAGGTAATTTACATTTACTACGCTTTAGATTATTCTCAACTCTTTATTCATTTACATCCAATTTATCATATGTCAAAGAAACTGTCTACATATAGCTGATGGACTTTATTGACGAGTAGGAGCTAACGTAATCTAGGTCATTCATATGTTTAAGAAGATGATGCAAAGTGAAATAAAGGTAAAATTATCTGATTCAAAGTGAAAGTATTGGTTAAAAAATGATCCAAAGCGAAAGTGAAAGCCTTAAGTCAGGATCTAAATGTTAATGAATTATTGACCTAGTCTAAAGGTACCAGTATCTTTTCTAAGCACCAACTCGCTTTCGATTTTATATGTGAGCTCTCTTTTCCTTGTGTGAAAAACATTGGTAATAAAAAAATAGTCTAAAATAAAATTTACTCTTATATGTATTATACAGGCTTGTAGTTTCAACAAAATAAGCATCGTGTTCTGTGTACCACCCTTTTACAGATGATGGGTCATTTTTTTTACTTGGCTCAAATATATCGATCCTCCTATATGGACCGGTCTCTAAAGTCTCAAACTGAACAATCAAGATAAAAAAAGGTGGCGGTTTAGTCTGCACTTGCTGACGGTTTTGACAGACCAGAGTTTTAATATGTACTACTCTCTGTTGTTTTTTCTTCAACAGATGAACAATTGAATTCTGTATGTTTTTGTTTTATTCTTACTCCATCAATCATGCATGAAAGCGACTACGGGTATTCTTAACTCCAACCGTGGCATGCATGCATGCAACATAGATGAACTCAAAGATTATAAGAAAACGATGCATATATAGGTGAAAAGAAATTAAAGGCTACACATGAAAATTTGTTACAAACTCTAATTGTTTAGTTTTTTATAACCTTCAACTAGGTAAATCAAACGTTTGAGAACTTTTGCTGATAGGTGGAAACTGGAGTTACTGGTGGATATCGTGTGCATTTGGTGATGATATCAATTACTCATTAATAGCAAACTATAGAAACCAGACCCATCTAAGAATCTACAGAATCAGCAGCAGCAGCAGCACGATTAAACATCGAATAACTAAGATAAACATGACATCTAAAGTTGAATGGAATGGCAGCTGCAGGGCTCCAAAACAGTCAGCTTCACTGTGGAAGGTACCCTAGGCTCGATGTATCTTCGGATAGCCAAGACCCCTCTGTGACCTTCCATGAGAATGTCCCTATCCAGTGAGGGGCATTTGCTGATTTTGCTGCCAGGAGTAGTACACTTAACACTAGTCTGAGAAGCATCCAGTGTCAAGCACTCAAGTGAAGTTGTACTCTCAAGGATATGGCATGTCAGCTCAACCAAGCTCTTTACAGAGCTGAATGATGTGATCCTCACACTCTTAAGGCTGTGATGCTGCTCTTCTCGCATTGTTCTCAGATCTGCAGGATGTGCAAAAATTGAAACATTCTCCACATACCGCTGCATTACCTAGGACACAAAAGGGAAAAACTTTCAAGTGACATTTCCACCACACAGCTACTAATTTCATTCATAGCAGTAATAATATATGAACGGCAACTCACATTCAAGTCGAAAGTCTCCAAAGAAGGTGCAGCATAAATATAAGAAGCCAGGGACAAATAGTCATAGGTTGGGAAAAAGGGTACTCCAATAAGGGCAATGCTCAAGTGCTTGAGGCAGAGGAATTTGCTACACAGCTTCGGTGCAAAGGCCATCTGCATAAAGAGGTCAGATTAATTATGCTACAACCCATAGACATGATCTAGTCTCATTAGATATGCCTGTCATTAGTGTGTCAGGCAAATTTTCTCATACCTCTTTGCGTGACTGTATGGCAAGAGATTCAAGATTTGGCATGATGGATGGAAGTTCAGCACGAGCATGATAAACATAACCAGAGCGGACCATGCATAGGCTCTTAATTTGCAAAGTTTCTCCAAGTTTCAGTTCCGTTTTGTCTCCTTGAAATGCAAAAATGGAGACATTAGGAGCTTTATTTTCTATCAGTTTCAGATTGTCGCACCCAAACACCTTCAGGGAGATGAGCCGCTGCAGTAGGCAAGGTACCTTCAGGCAAACAATCCTATCACAGTACCTGATTTCCAACTGCTCCAATGCAAGAGAATGGGAAAGAAGGCAGCCTAACTCATTCTCCGTAATACGCACACGACAAAGATACAGTCTCGTCAGACTTCTTAAGCCACCAAGTGTGACTGTTGGCTGGAAGGAACAGTTAGAAAGGAAAAGATATTGGATTGAGTCTCCACTCCCATTCGACAGAAGAGAGCATGGGAAATTGTACTTTGCCTTGTACTGGAGCAGCGCAATTATGAGTTCTTCAATCCCTGGTTTAACAGCAATCTGAAGCCAATTGTTGAGATATGAAGAGCCCTTCCCATTATAATCTGAATATACCTGAATCTTAAGTTTTTTCACGCCGATGCCCGAGTGCCTTTTGAGAATGTGGTCGACTTTGCTGTAGAAAAGTCCAGCCAATTCTTCCTTTCCACATGCATTTTTATTCAACCCTAATGTTTCACTACTGAAATTGAGGTTGGGATGGCATCTCCAGGAACTTAGAAAGGAACGAGACACACAGGCAGCTCGGGCAGCATCTCGCATTGGCATCAAGGAATGTATAAGACACCAGATGTCCTGCTTGCACAAGCATGGGATAGAAGTTAAACATTGGAATTGTGAAGACAAACGGTTGAATTAGATGGAAGAAAAAAATGGTAACTTATGGAGTAACACTTTAACCGGTCCAGTGCTACCTGCCTGATTATGTACTATTGTACTACGAATCGTATAGTTGACTTCTGCTAGGCAAATATGGTCTTACCCAAATCAGGTATTAAGTGCTCAGCACTATTTGTTTCTTTGCAATTGTGCCAGATAAAATGGATGGAATGATGTTTAATTGTCTAATAGCATGTTATTCAATGGCAGCAAAGGAACAGAAATGGACATGCACTTTGCATAGGGTACCAATATCTGAATATTTAAACAGCTCAGGTAAAGATGTAACAGAATCAAATAACTTTGGCAGCTACAGTGTAAAATACATTGATATAAAGTTATAAACCTAAAGGTGTGTTTGGTTGCTTGCTTGGATTTTCATATACTGGGTCAGGATGGGGAAGATACGGGGAGTCAGGATGGGGAGATGTGGGGAATCAAACAAGAATGCCATCCTACAACAACATGCGGCTCACAAAATTACCATGTACTGCCTGCAATGGCCTACCGGAGATAACATGTCACATTTGTTAGCAAGGAACCATTTTTGAGATGGTACAATCTAAGGAAGTTAGAGACAGTACAGAGACTAGTGGCAAGAGCTCATCATTGATGTTGACTTGAGAAACTCCCAGTCTAAGAAACACCAGCTTAGGAGCAAGCATTATGTGGAGACAGTTTGTAATTGAAAGCTAAGTGCAACAGCTGGAAAAACAGTTCCAATGCAGCAGGGCTGTAGGAGGTTATAGCATCAAAGTGCTCCGTTCATAAACCTTAACAGCGTTGGTTGACCGATTTGTGCGATTCAAGCAGTAATTGTCATAATTTACTTGTACTACACTACTAGTAAGATGTTCCATTATCAACATGTTATTTACGGTGTACCTCTGGAAGGCTTGGTATCTCTATGTCAGCAGCACCCTGAGGATCGCCGTCTTGTTGGCAGGGTGAGCCCTTTCTTTTAGCCCGTAAAGCAATCGATCCATCTGCAGCACAAGATGCATGGTTTACATACATTTGAGGAATAAAACAGAAAACTCAAGCAAGCACACCATCACACACATGGCAATCCGTTAATTTTTTTTTCTGTTGTCCCCTTTTGTGCAGCAACACTAACAGTTTGTAAAGAAACCAACTTGTTATCAATTTAAGGGGAAAAGCCTAAGTTCAGCATGTTATATAGTATTTTTCTTATTTTGCATAGCATAGTATCCTATAAACCTATACAATTCATCCCCACTTAGTGCAATTAATAGTATTTTTTCGGTCCTCTCGCTTTGCCACATCACCCCTTAATTTCCATCCGTTGGATTTGTTTTGCTCGACGCATCAGATTGCATGTAGTATCTCTCATGCAGCAAACCCAGCCCAACGTTCCTACATACCCCAGCCTATCCTACCTACTATCGTTCCACCTCCACTCTCAGCGCAACACGATGCAAGAGAACTGAGCCATTCGGCTTGCATCTCGATTTTGCGTCTCCCTCGCTTGAAAGGCTGAAAGCCTGAAACCGTTTGCTGCGCTATCAAAACCTGTAACAGCTAGGAGTTGAAGTGACAGCCGCCATGGACATGCCACTCCCGCAGGTTCAAATCAATATGCTGTCCTTGAACGGAATCCTTCCACCCATGACTAGCTTCATGTTTTACAATGCTTGAAGCTATGCTAATCTGGCCCTTTCAATTATGTGTCTATCCTATGCTGCTATGTAGATATGCGTTACAACTTTAACCACTTTATGTCAATGCCCTATGTAGCAGTGCTTTCATTGTCAGATCATTTTCTACTTCTTAAGCAATTGAAGAATGCAGGAAACAAGACCATCCGTTGGTTGATTCGTAGTCTAAGTATAATATTGAGGTGCGTAAAACTCTTAATTTTGATGGAAATTTTTAGTTGGTGAACCTTCTTCGATAACTGAATTTTAATAGCCATCTTTATCTGGTGAACCTTCTTTCATATCTGAATAGGAATTTTTTTTGTTAACCCTGTTATCCAACTTGGGGAGCGATGTATATGATTTTGAATTATCATCATTAGCCAAGTCCTCACAGTATTACTAAACATTTTTTTCTTTTTCTATTGCCCACGGTAATATCTAAACTGTCAGCTACCAAGATATATATCCTCATATTCCACAACTGATAACTCCATATTCACACAAAAAGAGGTTGTCTTACTTCAATGCAATTCATTGTTTTGCTTTCCATACGACCTTACGCACTATTGTTCTAAGAATTCCCGCAGCAACGCGCGGGTACCTTTTAGTTACAGTGTAGTCTCTCCCCATGTCTTGTCAATCTAGTTAAAGAGAAAATGAGCAAGAAGGTGGAGGCCGGCCACCAGCCATTGCGATCAGATCATATACTCTCGGAAAAAACAACTTTGATCTCCTACATTGCGCTCAATAAAAACATGTTTTTTTTCTTTTCTTTTTGGTTTGTGTATATACTAGTACTACGTATATACAGATTGAAATAATCGACACAATAAGGAAGGAGATTGGTGCCTAGTGAACGAAACAAACAAGAAAAAGGTACTACAAGCTTTGGTGTCCACTCCACACCACAAACTAGTGTGCACAAAACTAATTAAACATCCACCCAACGAAACAGAAAAAAGAGGCTCATCTGGAGCAGCAATCAAGTCTATCTAGTTCCAACACCGTAAACACAAGAAGTTGCTGCCGCTTGGCTTTGGCATGCACAGAGACAAGAGGGAGGTGGGAGAGGAAGCTTATGAGGAGGAGAGGGGACTTTTTTTTTTACCACGGTGAGCTTGGGCTTGGCGGCGGCGGCGCTCCTGGTCCCGCTGGCGCTTGATGGACATGAGGCGCATCAGATCCAGCATCCCCATGATGGTGAGGGGATCTCTCTCCGCCGGCCTTTCGTCGTCGTCGCTGGAACTCCGCCGGGTCGGCACTGTCACACAGAGAATTGGGGGCTAAGCAGAGTTGAAGGTCCGCTACGAGGAACGAGAGATTTAGGCAAGAGAGATACATAGATACTAGTAGTATATTATTAGGAAGGAGCCCGAGCCGAGCAGAGTTCTGTTTCAATTTCGCATACATGAGGTATTGGGGTCCCCTACGAGGAAGGAACGGGAGGAAAACTAAAAGGGGAAATTTCGTTAGGCCCAAGACATTGCAACTGAGATCGGCAAGGGAGGGTGTGTTCTTTTTGCTGATGTTGGGAGAAATTCTCTTCACTGAAAAACAAAACGACTCATTAACATATAATTAATTAAGTATTTATTAATTTTTTTAAAAAATAAATTAATATGATTTTTTAAAACAGCTTAGTTTAGAAAACGTACGCGTGAAAAAAAAAATATATGAGTTAAGAAAGTAGGGTGAAGAACTCATCCGTTACATCTCGCGGGCGAACGACGACGGCGCAACCTGCAAAACGTTGATAAGTGAAAAGAGAAGCAAATCAAAGCATGGCCTCACCTACAACAAGCCATGCTGCTGGTGGTGATGGGTGCCGACGGCGACGCCCACAAACCGGGAGCGCCCACGCCGTCGACGATTAACCGCCGGCGACCGACGGACCGTCCTGTTTCAGAAACACACAGATGCCAAGATGATGAATTGAAATACAGATAATCTTTTTCCAGGGAAGTTCAGAAATCTCACCGTGGTCAATTTTGAGGCAAGATGACTGACTATGATGTTGTTCGTTTGTACTAAAGAGGATGAAGATAAAGTTAAGGCACGAAAAATAAAAAAAAATTAACATATAATTAATTAAGTTTAATTGTTATAAATTTAAAAATTAGATTTATCTTATATTTTAAAGTGATTTCTATATAAAAAATTTCATACAAAATACATCGTTTAATAATTTTAAAAACGTGCTAATAGAAACTTTGGTTAGAAAAGAACGGGCCTACCCGTACTACTTTTTCTCTACAAAAACCACAGTTTCGTTGCCTGACATGTGGCCCGGTGCAACCTGCAAAACGTCAAGAAGTTAAGGGAAAGCAGTCAAAGCATGACCTTACCTAGTACTCCCTTCATTCAAAAATATCAGTCGTATTTGGTTTTCTTCTTTTTTTTCAGATGAGTTGGGCGCATTGTACTCTGCATGCATGAAAGGCTTTGAATGCGCTACTTGACTCTTCGTTAAACTTGAATGGATTAATTTTCTCTCGCCACCCGAGAAGTCTTCTTTTGCATGCATGCAATCCATCCGTTGGCACTGTGATCCAGCCGTTGCCTATTCTACTGCTAGAACATGAGGCAGCATATATAGGACCAGTGCAATTTGAATTTTCAGCTAGTTTGCTTCATGCGCGGGTGATGGAGGCTCTACACGGACGCGGACATATTTGAAAGATGTTCCCCGAATATGAAAATTGAATTTCGATCAAATAGCGGATCCAATTTGCAAGCATGCAATTTCGTTCTGAGAGGGAGGGAAGGCTCCTAGCCTTTGGCCTTTGTGCTGGTTCACGCGCGCGGGGGCAATTTCGCTGCGGGCGAGGGGCGTGCGCGCGCGGACGCTCGTGGCGGGTGCGGACGTTTGCGCATGCGCGCGCGTATCACGCAGCAAGGAGGGGTTCCTTGGTCTCGGTGCAAAACGTAATACAACTGAGACTTTTTGGATGGAGAGAGTATATAAGAGCAAGTACTATGAACCTCCAATCTCTTGTCTCAAGATACCATGTAGAATTACATGATGAGAGGTGAAAGAGAGAACAAGAGAGAGAAGTTGTCGCCTCTCGTACAAAAGGCAACCTCTATCATGTATCATGGACTCCTCAATAGATAAGAAAAAGAGACCAATGATAAAAGATTAAGTGAAAACAAATAAAATAATATGTTGGGACAATTGCATTAGAGGCAATATATTGTGTAGACTATCATGGGATGAAGCAAGTCCTCGGGGCAACTAGCTATGTGGGTTTATCATGCACCTGCCATGGTTGTTACTGCCTCCACACCGTATGTGCATGCTTGTAACCATAGAGCGGAAGCAGCAACTTTGTCGTCAACCTGCGTCCGCTCAGACTTACGGAAGCGCCAAAACAAAATGAGGGGAGGAGAGAGATAGGGAAAATGGAACAAAAGGAGGACAAGGACCTCCAACTACCTTGCTACTGCAACGCTCGCCGGTGCTGGAGAGCCGCAGCCACGCGCTCGAGCACGCCCACCGCTCGGGAAAGAAGTGGGATGAGTTCATCCGCTCGATTTTGACAGACCACTTCATCCCGGATCTAAGCAGAATATTTTCATTGAGGATCATTTCATCCCACACCTCCCTCCATCCAAACAGATCGAAAAAGGAGATCGACCCAACCCAATTCGTTTCATCCCACCAATCAAACACACGTTAAGGATAGAGACAGGCCCGTACCTAAGTTTCTGAGGCCTCGGTGTGAAGTATAAAATGAGGCTCCTATATTTAAAAGATGTAAATAAATAAAATGTATTTCAACTGGTCTCGGAGATCGCATCGAAGTCTCGCTTGGAAGTTGGAAATTGGAAGGTAATTGGAAGTCGGAGATCGCGGAGTCTGGCGGCCGTCGTGCTCACGAGCCGCCGGTTCAATTCATCCGAAGCCTTGCATTGCATTAAGTTGCTCCCTGGTCTTTGGGCTCTGATGCTAGCGGCATGGCCTGTGGGCTGGCGTGAACTACTGGCCCAGTACGTGATAATTGCTAGCATAATTAGGGGATAAACTACTGATTAGTGAGGCCCTTAATTTTGGGGGCCCGGTGCGGTCGCCCCGACTGCACCGCGTAATGTACAGGCCTGGATAGAGAACACAACTTAAAAAGTGTGTGTGACCATATACACTCAGCTCACAGAATTATCTTTGCGAGAGAGAGAGAGAGACGTTGCTGAGTGAACTAGGAGCATTTGCGCAGAGCAAAACTGTCGGCAACCGAGCGACACATCCACGGATTCAGAGCAAAACTGATGGCAGGCAAACGCGCGTGGCAGGTCAAATGATGATTTCACGGGTTCAAAAATTCAAATGCTAAAAAAATCCAGCTGTTTACTGTGGCTGGCCTCACCTACCTTGTTCTTCATCGGAGATCAACAAACGTGCCGGTTGAACACACATGACGGTTTCTCCGTTTCTCCATTTTTTTAATATGGATTAGATAAAACCGGCCTCTAAATCCAAAACAGTTTCTCCGTTTCTTCATAGAATCTATAAACCAAATAGAGTAAACATGAGTAAAAACTCTTATTGTCAAACCCGGAAAACCTAATGCATGCGTACACTCGTGTTGAATCGATTCTCCCAATTCAGTCACCCTTTTGACTCGATCACTAGTCTCTCCCATCCCACCATTCACAATCGAATATTCCTTTCAGCGTTTTGAATTAATCCACCAAATTATGTTTCTTCTACTCCTCCATTAGACAAAACTCGAGAACAATTATAGCTTCTCTCCAGAAGTTCATGCTAGCTACCACTATACGTTCTATAGGCTACACAACTAGGAGTGCTTTCTCTATTTTAAAATTTAGCTACCATTTCATTTGAGACAAGACATGCCCAATATTTATTATCAAGCTCAATAGAAACATAGGCTCGAACAGCAAGCAGTAATAGCAGAAGATAAAACTTCACATTGTTTGTGTAGATGGTAAGGTATAACGTGAGGCCACTAAAAAAACTCATCAATCCTCAACTATCGTGGCTCCTTCCTGCAAGAAAAGAATTTGTTAATACTGCCGGCAACCATATGATCGAGTATCAGTTATTCATCACTTTTTACAATGCTTGTTGCTAGGTAACAAGAAAAAAATTAATGCTTTCTAGTAGTTTTTTTATTACATTATAGATGCCCAGTTAACTAGACTTGTTCTACCTAACTAGATCTCCCATCCTGATTTTTTTTAAAAAAAGATTTGGGTAGAAAAGGAACCAACCAAAATATTCAGTTAAATCGAATCCCAAACCCTGTGGGTAGCACCACAGTTTCAGGCTCTCAAACCCGTTGGTCCCGTAAAGCGTAGTACAGTGCTACCATCTGAATGAGTGGAGTGTGCAGCGTGCGCAGGTTGGCTACCAACTCCCGAAACGAGTAAAACTCCAGAAGCACAGGTCCATTGAACCTACCCCTACCCGGCTCGTGGGTTTCTGCACAAAACCATTGCCGCGCGCCACCAAGTTCATCTCATCCAATCCTCTCCTCGTACACCTATAAAATCATATACGGCTTCTTGGTCTCTGGCAATGCAAGCCAACTAAACTCACTCTCAAGAACAGATTCAGGCTAGTGTTCTGCTACGGCAAGTGTACTAGGTAGCTAGATCCTCTCTGCTTCTCGTTGTTCTTGCTTGGTTGTTGTAGAAGAAGAAGAAGATGTCGACGGTGACTCGTGCCTACCTCGACCAGAAGCTCGCCCTCGCAAAACGCTGCTCCAGAGGTGAGAATTCCTGCTCCTTGTTGCGAGCTAGGTACTAATTAACTGTCAGTTTGATCAATGTACAGTGCATCTTGGTTCTTACGTTGGTGGTGGAAATTGTTGCAGAGGCGACGCTCGCCGGAGCCAAGGCGGCGGCGGTGGCGACGGTGGCATCCGCCGTCCCGACGGTGAGCTAAACCGACAACGAAACATTCGCACTTTCACCTGACATTGCATCTCACCAAACTGATCTTGCGATGAAATGTGTGTTGTTTCAGCTGGCGAGCGTGAGGATGCTGCCATGGGCGAAGGCCAACATCAACCCAACGGGTCAGGCGCTGATCATCTGCACGGCGGCCGGGATGGCATACTTCGTCGCCGCCGACAAGAAGATCCTCTCTCTCGCCAGAAAGCACTCCTTCGAGAACGCACCAGATCACCTCAAGAACACCTCCTTCCAGGGCGCCGGCCGCCCTCACCCTGCTTTCTTCAGGCCATGAAGAACACTGAACTTGATGGAAGCCTGAATAAACTGCTACTACTACTACAATATGGCTGTGCGTGCTGTGTGATGGTTCTATAAGTCGTAATGTAATTAGTTAGTTTTGTTGTTGATGATGATGATGAAATCAATGAGAACTAGTACTCTATTTTTTCACTCGGTTCTGAACTTGCTCTGAAATTTCCTTGCTGGCTTGTCTTTCCCTTCTTCAGAACATTTTATGAACATTTTCTTGCCGGGACAAACGGGGAAAAATGCAAAAGATAAACACAGCATAATGCTATATATGAATGTTGACGACATGTTAGCGCATTACAAATTACTAATGACTGTGTATATGCATGATGCATCCCCTACCTACTTGGTGTACGAACTTTGAAGGCCAAAGCTGTTCTTATAAAGATTTGTAGATACGGCACATATTCATATACTAGTAGTATTGAATCATTCAGTTGATCGCAGTGTCAAGGTTTTTTATCGTAGTGCACTAATGCAGAGCAAAGGTGATGTGATCCTTCAGAAAATGTCCAGTAGTATATACGTACAGAACAACGGTATAACAATCTGGTACGCGTCACGTCACCTCGACGGTATAGCTTATCGCCTTATCATCGCAGCTCAATACGGCCAAAAAGAGAACCAATTGATTGATCATTGATGTACGAATGGAAGTTCTGTTTTCCCAAATCAAGCTGCTAAAACTGCTGCTGGTTTGGTCGCTAATGAGATATCTATAGCTTAATTTTAGCCAGCGTTTCGTCCGTCTATGTACATCGATGCTGACACAGAGAGCAAGAGAGTCAATGCATCAACTGTATAGCAGCAGCAGCCATGGATACAGTGAAAAGCAGGGAGGAGGATGATGATCTATACCATGATCTAATCATCTAGCTAGCTTCTTGATACCCTTTGCTAACCCCTACTAACCCAACTGGATGGACAAGTACTGTACAGTTTTTGTTATTAACACTACTGGAGCATTTGTTATTAATTGAGAACACTAAAAAAACGAGAGGAGTTTTCAGTAAATTATCAGTAAAGCAAAGTTGGTTGGATCCAGGGTTCGTTCTGGTTTTTTTTTAATTAAGATATAATTCTATCTTAGTTTTCATTAACACGTTTTTCAAACTGCTAAACGATATGTTTCAAACGAAAACTAATAAATCTATTTTTAAGTTTATAATAATTAAAACTCAATTAATTATATACTAATAATTTTCTCATTATTTATTTATGACTTTACTTAATCTTAACTTTCATTCATGTGACAAGAAAAGATGGGAGAGACTGGAATAGTAGATCGCATCAGAAATGCAATGGATAGGCGATCCGTACTTTGAGTGGGGCATCAACAGCAATGGGCAGTGGCATAGCCCGGCCCACAGAGAGAGCGAGACTGGCCCGAGTGACGTCGGCTAACGCCTAAACCCAGCCGAAAACTGGGAGCGCCACACAGATTTCCGCCGCCCCCAAAAATGCCCAAAACTGAGGGCAAAAGGCCCCAATCTCGCCCATGCACCGTCATCAAGATCATGCTCCATTTCAGTTTCAGAAAAAAAAGAAGAAGAAGAAGAAAGAAGAAAGGCTACTAGTACTTGCTAATTGCCCTTCATCTCCACATGGGTTAACTGCTAAATTATTAATTAGTGATTACAAGTAGCAAGCAGAAAAAAAATGATACTCCAGTATTTATTACAGTGGTCATTTGCAAATGTTTAATTAGAGTTGAAGAAGATCGATGACTTGTGTGTCGGTTGCATATGCATATGCTGCTGCAACAGTGAGGCTCCTTTTTTTAGAAAAAAAAAAGAGAGAGAGAAGAAATTGAAAGAAGAAGCGGCAACACAGGGAGAGGCTTGTCTTTGTTGACATGTGTCTCTGTGGCCATTTGGTGGCAGCATCTACCACAGGAACGTTGAACATGAGACCGCCCACATGATTAGGTTCAGCTAATGGACTATCCAGTAAACAGGGCAGCTAATTGACTACTACTCCAGCACTTGCTCACCACCAACTACTGAATATGCCGGGAATCGGTTAATGGATGGATGGTTAAGCCCAAGATGAATCAATGGTGATAATTCGATCATATATCTAGCTAAGCTTGCTATCGATATCGAGATGTGATTCCATCAATGTTGAGTTTTGAGTAGCAGCGATAGATTAATAAAATTAGCGTAGCTAAGCTAGCTTTGGCAGAGCCCCATGCACCGACCTGTACTGCGTCAGCAAACCATCCCTGGACGCGTGGACTGATAGCAAGAAATCGAGCGATTGCACACATGGTTTCGCCCAAAACCACGTCCCGCCGCTATCTACCTCCTCGTCCCACTGAATTTTAATTTCATCCGCTTCAATTCGTCGTCTCGCCTATAAATTCGCAGGCTCATGGCCTTCTTCCCCAATCCATCACTCGCTCGATCGATCTACTCACACACACGCACACTGCTGCTCTCGCTAATCGATTGGCTTGCCTCTGTCGACTCATCGAGTGCAGAGCGGTTAACTGATAGATAGGCCCGGCCAATCACACACATACTCCGTACTTAGCAAAGCTAATTAAGCACTGAAATTAATTAGGATGGCAACGGTGACTCGTGCACACCTGGACCAGAGGCTTGCCCTCGCCAAGCGCTGCTCGAGGGGTATGTACGTGTTAATGTTATACTCCAAAACTACTAGCAATAACATTCATGTTCTCCTATACGTCTTGCATTCCATGGCGCTAGCTGAATATGAACTTGATGTATATATGCGTTGTCTGCAGAGGCCAACCTTGCAGGGGTTAAGGCGGCAGCTGTTGCGACCATCGCCTCCGCTGTCCCAACCGTCAGTCTCTCTCTCTCTCAAATGCTGCTTCTTCCATGTGTTGATTATTCAGCTGCATTCATATGTTCATTTGTGCGTGTGCTGTTTCAGCTGGCGAGCGTGAGGATGCTGCCGTGGGCGAAGGCAAACATCAACCCAACAGGTCAGGCGCTGATCATCTGCACGGCGGCCGGGATGGCCTACTTCGTCGCCGCCGACAAGAAGATCCTCTCGCTAGCGAGGAGGCACTCGTTCGAGAACGCACCTGAACACCTCAAGAACACCTCCTTCCAGGGCACCGGCCGCCCTCACCCTGCCTTCTTCAGGCCCTGATGAATAATCAGAATACAACATACGCATGCATGCTAGTAGATACCTATCTAGCTAGCTGCATGCATGATCAGAGTATCTGTATCATGTAGTAATAATAATAGTACAATATAATTAAGCTAGTACGCCCCTGCAGTTTACAGCTGCTTCTGTAGAGTAGAGGTGTGCTCTTATCCCTCTTGCCACACCTGAACTGAACACATACATGTACTCCAATCCTTATCTTTCTACTGACTTGCATGTATCACTGCTGCAGTAATAATGTTCAGAAATCAGGAGTAGTACTGCTGCTGCTGCTGGCTGCTATTAATTTTGTTGTTATTGTTATTATTGTTATTGTTTTTTTTGAGAAAGGTCATAGACCCAGCTTATATTAAGAGCCAACTTATTATTGTTATTGTTATTGTTATATTATTATTATTATTAATTATTATTATTCCTGATGAGTATATTGATTGTTCGTCGTTAACAAAAAATTTCTGCGAAATAATATAATTACTGCAATGGTTAAATGCATGGATTTTGTAGAAGGATTGTAATTTTAGTAATAAGAGCATTGTGTACCACCTAAATGGTATGATCTAAATAGTATATATAGATTTCAAATAAATCGATCCTCCAATATGGACCGGTCTCAAAGTCTCAAACTGAACAATCAAGATGATGCAAAAAAAGGTGACGGTTTAGTCTGCACTTACTGACGGTTTTGACATAATAGAGTTTTATATGTATACTCTCTGTTGCTTTGCTTGCATCAAGAGCTGAGCAATTGAATACTGTATGTTTTTGTTTATTTATTCTTATACCTCCAACCAATCATGCATGAAAGCAACTGCTGTATTCTTAACTCCAACCGTGGCATGCATGCATGCAAGCAACAAGTTGCCCTACTACTCACGTATGTATGCATACGAAAGTAGATGAGAATTCAAAGATTAAGATCACGATGCATATATAGGTCAAAGGAAGTTAAAGACTACACATAAAACTTTGTTACAAACTTTTTACAAACTCTAGTGTCGTTTTAGCATTTCTTTTTTACCCTCAAACTAAGCAAATCAAACGGCTGAGAACTTTATCGATAAGAACTTTTAACATAGAAATTTTACGTTGTGTACCAAGATTTTACACTATAAATTTTGAGGGTGTCTCAAGTTACCTACTCCCTCCGTTTTATATTATAAGTTGTTTGATTTTTTTTAGTCAAAATTCTTTAGGTTTGACCAAGTTTATAGAAAAAATTAGCAACATTTATAACACCAAATTAGTTTTATTAAATTTAATATTGAATATATTTTGATAATATGTTTGTTTTGTATTAGAAATGTTACTATATTTGTCTATAAACTTAATCAAACTTAAAAAATTTTGACTAAGAAAAAAGTCAAACGACTTATAATATAAAACAGGAAGAGTAGTATATAAAGGTAACAAATTTTACACTATAAAATATGATATTTTTGGGTACATTCTCAAAAATGATAAAATATCATTTTAATATATACGACTACCTAGATAGCCGATAAATTCAAATTATATCGGTTTTAATAGTTGAGAGGTCAAGATACCCGGTATTACGCTGGAGGATACAAAATAGATTGGACCTATGTTTAAGGGAGACTGAGTGGACTTATTTCATTTTGACCACAGCGCACACACGAGATTATGGGCCTAGGCCGATAAACACACTCCGCACGTGCGTGGTGATCCCCTTTCGGGCCCACGGCCCACCCCACAAATTAGCGGATAGGCCGTACTCCATGCGGGCCGCATCCCTATACACGCGGTGTTTTTCTTTTGCGAATACTGGGCTGAAGTGGCCTGCCCACTCGGCAAAGTAACGGAATGGGCCTCCTCTGGCGGGCCGAGATCATGTAGGCCCACCTATGGCTAGTTAGCTTGGGCCCAGTAGGCCGCGACGGAAGAGGCGCCAACGTAACCGGTTCAGCGTATAACTTGCCTTGTAAAGGGAACCTTCTCTGTCTAAAAAACATGTCAAGAGAAAAAATAATTAGGCAGCTGATAGCCATGTTGTTTAAAAATTAAATCACCCATTTTTCTTTCGAGTTAATAGTAAATTAAATTTCTCTGGTCGCTTTGATTTTTGTTGGATAGTTTTGTTTGGTACTCATAAGTAAATTACAAGTAAATTGAATAACGGTTATAAAGGACAGATAAATGCACATAAATGATGTGGTGCTACACTTTTTTTCTACTAACATACATCAACACTTGTTGAATAAAAAGTAGTTACATTTTATTTTGTAGTTGCAACATAGACATTCATAGATGTAAGTTGTATAAATAAATACTGATATATTCACTGTATTCTTTTTTGCTTCTATATTTTCCAAACAAAAAGAACTACACACATATTTGAAAAAAAAATCAGTAGGACAGTAAACCATGTGTGCTTTCATCATTTTGGGCAGTATACAAGAATTGATGGCACAAATACTATGGTGTTTATTCATAACTTTTTTCTTTGAGATAAACTATTTATGAAATGCCGGCACCATTTTTTTATTACCTAAAGTTGGTTGTAATATTGATTTTCTTCCACACTTAGAAATAATTTCTATTGAGATTCATTTTATTCTCACAACCACTTTATTTGAAACCGTCCACGGCTGCACCTCATGCCTCTCGCGTTGCGGGTGAGGATCCTCTACCATAACGACACTACCATTATAGCCATTGACGTGTGGGTCTCATCCTCCTATTGCCCCACACGTCAGTGTCTGTAATGATAGTATCATTATGATAGAGGATGTGAACCCGCGCGCTGCATGTGCATATATATATACGTTTGGCGTGTACACGTTGTACAAGACTGGTCCGGGCATGCTTTCCTAGCCTCCTTCGCTCTTCTCGGTGATCCTCCTTCTCCCGCTTGCTACATCATCTTTTCTCCATGCTACCTCGTCTTCTCTGCTCATCCGCCATTGATGTTCCTAACATCAACTTTGCCTTGGTTTTCTATTTGTATCTTGCCCCACCTGTGACCCCCTAGAATCAAATCCATCTCCAACGGCCAATGGGTGCCACAATTGCGGTACCACCGCACCATGCCGACTTGTTGGACTCTAAGGTTGAGGCGGTCTAAATCCGGTAGCATGATTACTCAACTGAAGTTGAAATCACTTGCATGATCATTTATTTCCCCTCTAGCTATATATGATTTCCTATGCCTTTGATACTACTATTATAGGTGGTTTAAATTTTACCTCTTTTTTTCTTCTTTGGGGGGTGGGTGGGTTGTGGATAGCATGTAAATTTTGCAATCTCAGTGGTTACTAGTACATAATTGTAGTGTTAGTTCATCAAACATGTATTGCTAGCACCATACGTCACACTCGATAATTTTTGTTCTAGATTTGTCACAATTTTGCTACCAATTAATTAGGCTGGTGATGACGTATATATGCTTCTCCAAGTAAGTAATCTAAGTACATTTTGAGCAGGTAAATCCTCCTGGCTGGTGCTATTATCCTTTTAAACGAGTGGACAAATAACAAGTGCAGTATCGGTGCGGTTAAATTGTGTGAGGTAAAAATCTCCACATTTCATTTTTGTTTATACTTACTAGTAGCACATTGTTCCCCTTACTATGCATAAGCATGTGCACCCCTTAATTAAGCCCACATGACAGTGTAGGTTTCTTGGCCGCCACATGTAGCTACCAGAAAAAGCTGTTAATCCAAAACTACAAAGCCATCATTTCCAAAATCTTTATCCAAAAAAATCAGTTCGAATATGTCTCATCCTTTCTTCCTATATAATTGATACCCACTAAGGTCATTAACTCCTATAAAGCAGCTCTCACATTAAACCACATCATCACAAATATCTGAGCCGTTAGATTTGATCTCAACGTTCCAATTCCAAACATTCCTACATGCACATGTCAGAAAAGCAGATATACCTGAGTACCTGACGGTTCCGGTGCCTGTAGCCTGCTTCATCTTTCAATTGAGAATGGAAAGAAGGGATTAATGCATCATGAACGATTCATCTGCAAATTAACTGTCAAGGAGACAAACAGTTTCACAATCCTTTACTCCATAGCATGTATAACTCCATCTATTCTATATATATTGCCACCGGATGTGTCACTCATTCACAGCATGCATCTGCCATAGGTCCTCTAATCCTCTACACAAATTGCTCATCCATCCATGAGTCCATCCCTGAAGCTACTTCATCAAGACATCATCTTCCGGATAGGCGATTGGCGATGTCGACGATTGATGAAGCCAACTGGCAACACGTCAGCCTCCGATCCCTATTCTAAACCCATGATTCTTCTTGATGTTGTGCTTAACTGTTGCTTTTCTTATCTCAGGTTAAGTTCCCACGGAATAGTTTCTAGGCAATGCATGGTGTCAGACAAATACTCAAATATTAAGAACTATAATATGTTTTAAAGAAACTAAAGAATTACAGTGTTCCTTTATATATATTCCTCTGCATTTCGTGTTGATTGGTATATTTCAAAGAAGTCCGCGATAACACAAGGGATATTAACTAGTTAGTAATGGATAATCCATCCCATTCTCACACTCAAAGCAGCACAAGTGTGCACACAACCAAAAGTGCAAGAACGGAAGAACGTCACTGCATGCAGCCAAAAAATCAGCATGCAAACACACCAAGTTCTTGTTGCACCCGGCGCCCGAGGACATGGTTTGCGCCTCCGCCGCCGGCGTGATCCTGCGAAACCGGCATGTCCGGGCTCCAGGAGCCCGCGGCTTCGTCGCGGCCGCCATGGCAAAACCGGGGGTCACTGTGTTCTTTCTTTCTTTCTTTGCCTGACGAAATGTGTCGTCAGGTGGTGCACTCCTCCTCCTGCTGCTGCTGTCTGAAAGCCTATAAATTGGCGGATTTGATGGCTGTTTTACACACAAATCATCCATCGATCGATCTCGCATTCAGCAGCTTGATTAGCTAGTTGGTTATAGTGTGCGTCGATCTGGTGTTTGGATCGAGATGTCGAACAAGGCTACGGGTTCTTCCCAGCTCATCGAGCAGAAGTTCGCCATGGCCAAGCAGAGCTCCCATGGTGATTCTTCTCCTGCCTAGCTAATTAGCTATTAACACGATCGAATCATTACTAAGATTATTATTTGATAATTGCTTGTTAGATATTAATAATGTGATGTTTGTTTGATGCCCTTGCATGCATGGTGGTGGTATGGATTTCAGAGGCGGCCATTGCCGGGCTGAAAGCAGCGGCCGTCACTGCTGTCTGCACCGCGATCCCCATCGTGAGTGCAAATAGAATACTAATTTGCAGGATCAATGGATCATAATTTTGAAATGTCAGAGCAATGCGCATGTATCATGTAATTGGACAATCTGAATTCTGAACCAAAATTTGATAATTTCTTGCAGTTTGCCAGTGTTCGGATGTCCAAGTGGGCGAAGGCCAATCTTGGCAACCCGGTCGCCAAGACTGTCATCATCACCTATGGTAAACGTTTGATGCTATCTAACTAATCAAGCTAAACACACCCAGCTAATAGAAATTGAAAAGGATCAGTAACTGGGGAAATTAATTCATGGTTGATTGGTTGATGGTTCATGCAGCTGCTGGAATGGCCTACTTCATTGCCGGGGAGAAGAAGGTGGTGGAGCTGTCCAGGAAGCACTCCCTCGAGACCGCACAGGCCAGCCGCTTCAAGGGTTAAATCTGAATATACTCTCACAAAATCGAACTAGATTGGCAGCAATGGCATCAATGACATGCTCTTTTTCCCCAGAGAAAATACTACCAGTGTTCTCTTCTGTTCTTGCATTCATGTGTGCTGTTTGGTGTGTGTTCACTGTGTTATCTGCAGTGAAAACTATTATATGACTATGTGTAATTAAGGTGTGGGTGCTAATAAAGGCTAATGCATCAGCATGAGCTTCCTCCATGGATATCTTTCTTATCTTGTTCTGTTATGGCTAATTGGTTACTGAACATGATGTTAATACTAGTAGCAGATAATAATGTAGCGAGCTTAAATTAAAACTGTATCTCTTATCCGGATCATTTAATCACGACATGGAAGAAAAATATTTTAGGATGGAGGGAGTAGAATTCTAGCCCAGATAATGTTTGGCGTGGCCCATCTGCAGTATGTTGGTAGATAGTCATATGGGGCATCAGTTGGCCCACATAAGAAACACTTGCAAAAGCTTATAGAAAATAATTCAAATGGTTATAATATCTTTTGAAAATCAGATATAGTGATAATTAATCAAGAGTCCCAAAAATTCAACTGAAAATGCAACATATATTATGAGGAAAGAGACTAACGGCCTATTATGGAGCTTTAGATTACGAGAAACAACGGGTAGAAATCTAGCTAATGAGAATTTAGGAAAACCATTTTTGACTTATAGTTTATTTTCTTGATTCTATGATAAGCTGCAGATAGCTCTTAGACCTTCTATGAAAAAACAATAACCTTATGTTTTCTCCTTTTATTCTATGACCTCCTTCCGGTATAACCTCTCTTCCCCCCCCCCCCCCCACCCCCAATTTAGATATGAAATTGAGGAAAATATTGTCAGTTTTTTTTTGAAACTGTAAAAAAAATTCTCCATTTTATGGGGAACAAATTCATAGTATTTTTTTCCCAAGTGTAAAACGTTGTGGGCCCAAATAGTCCTCTTGTAGCCCAACTCGTGATCGCGCCGGCGGCGGAGAGAACCGGAGTGAAGCGCGGCACGGCGGCGGCGGCGCCGGCCATCTGGCGTAGGCGGCAGCCGGCGGAGAGAGCGACAGAGGAGAGAAAGTGGATGGGGTTGGGGTTGCGACGGGGCACGCCGCTGGAATGCCGGCTCCGTCGATGGCGGGCCGACGACCTGGCCGGTGATTGGTCGCGCTCCGGGGATGGTGGAGGGCCAGCCGGGCAGGCGGAGGAGCGGAGGAGGCAAAGCGAGGAGCCGCCCGCCCTGGCTTGCTCGGGGCGCAAACCCCCCGTTTCTAGCGTGCGGCCTGCAAACCCTACAAAATTTGCTCCAGGTACCTACCGATTGGCCCCCTTTATCGATTCCACTACGAGTATTAAAAGTTGAGCTGCTAATACTTTACTCAGATTGTTCAACTGTAACAAGAGATCAAAAGATGAACTGCCCCAGCTGCTAACTTTTTCCTTTTCGGATTGTTGCTTCTTTCCAATTTAATATTGGATCAAGAAATCATATTCATAGTGATGAAGGGGAATGGGGATTTAGTGCTTTTGATTTGCACTTTTTTGAACTTAGAGCTTCATAGATGAAGACTAGCTATGTCATTGTCAATTTGTCATCTCAATATAATTATCTAGTTCACATTTGTGCCCAAGCTTTAAGGTATCTTACTTCATGCTGTTTCGAATTTCCAATCACCAACTAGAATACGTAGGCGACACACGCAAAAAAAAACTACAGCTATGAGATTTCGGCAGCACGAGATGAAAAATCTAAATTGGCAATGACGAGTCTCAACACTGGAGCTCCCTCTGAGGGAGCAGAGAACGAAATTCTCAGGGGACACAAGGAACAATCTTTGCAAATCATAATTAAATTAGAATTAATACCTTGGGATCTTTTGCTTTTTTATGAAAGCTGAGTATCATTCAGCTGCAATTTGGACTGAATTAAACCTTCATCAAATCGATCAGTATCCATTCATAGGAAGGAATTATTTGATCTCCACAAGTTGGTCTTTTATTTGCTGCGTGGGTCAACATTCCATGAATCGTGAACCAGCATTATTTAGTGGAAACAGTATTTGCAACTGATGATGTCTGTAATCTCTTTCCCTTTGCTCTTCCGCGTGGAATTGATTCCTCCTCAAGTCAGCAGGCCAGAAGCATCGACATAAACTTGCTCTACCATTTAAAGATGGGGGCTAAAGCATCCAAGTCACAGGGAAAAGTTGTATGATAAATGCTATGTGAGTGATCTCATTTCTACAGGAGGAGTGCTCTACTGATGTGTCAATTCATGGTTGGAGGGAAAGGCATAGGGTCTATTGGTTGCCAGATAGACACTATGAACTTCATCATATATTATGTTAAAAAGATGAACTTCATCATATATTATCTAAAAAAGATGAACTTCATCATATATTATCTAAAAAAGATGAACTTCATCATATATGCAATTCTTTGCAGTGCTAAAGAATTGTTATATCCGTGTCCATGGCAGTCAATCTGAACGGTTAGGTTTAATCCAATGGTTTGTACATGCATGCTATGATCACACGACTTTTAAGTATTTAATAGGTCGTCACCTATGGGATGTCACGTAGATATGTTAGTTTTATTGGAAATAAATATGTTGGAACCCATAGAAGCATATTAATTCAAAATTAGTTTTCTTAAGAGAGACATTGCTGATAAGTGATAACCTTACTGTTACATTAATCCATATGAAGGTATCAAAAGAAATTGCCTATCCCGGAGCAAATGTGTTCATGTTATATTGCTACTTGGTTTTCACTTCTGCGTGGTAGATGAACATAAATACTAACTAAAACAGGCAGTGACAATAGATGCTTTTCTTTCAAACAAAACAGTACGGATGGCTGACTAGAAGTGAACATGGAACCTCTTGAATTATTGTGGAAAGGTGTGATTTTGGAGAATATATGTAGATCAGAATAGGTTTTGTGAATGTCTATAGATCACGCACGTATGTGGAGAATTGATTCTCAAAAGGCTATATATATTTAACCCCAATAATACAATCTCTGTAGTTGTGCCCATCTGCCCTTGGCATATAACGCGAACATTTAGCCAACTTTAGTACTATCTTTGGGAGGCAACTAAGCATCTAGAATTGACAAGAGATGCAAATCTCAATTAAATTAGTAAAAGTGGAAAGATTAATTGAAGCAAAGTAGCTTTACCTATTTTCTCTCTCTCTCTCCTTTTGCCCTTTATTTAATAAGCTTACAATTCCTTTTACTTAAGTAATAAGCTTACAAAGTTCTGAGCACTTATTCTTCATTGAACTGTTGATTTGATCATCATAATCTTGTCATTAAGTACCGTCAAGTCTCTTCAAATATCCTATTCTGCTCCACCTAACGATTATTTAAGATTCATCCTACCCTTGTGCACTTCTGAACTGCTGTTGAGTGTTGACAACGATCCAACCCAACAGGTCATACATAGTTGAGTAAATTTCACATAACCATATGTAAGATGTCATAATTTTGTAGGAAGTACTATTTTAATAATCAATTTCGCAGAACCACAGATTTAAATTGGTTCCATATTAGTGAGCTACATTACCAATATAAAATATTATCATGTGCTTCCACTTCCAACGCCATTGGCACACCTGCAAGCCTCTCTCATAACTGATATCTCAGCCCTTCTCATATTGATTATGACTTATGAGAGACAGGCAAGTGGTCGAAGCTATCAAAAGCAGTAGCATATGATGGCTCATCTTAAACGCATAGCTGCACATTCTTTTTTATCTGCGAAGTTCTGTGAACAAGGTTCTCTAATATGTGGTTCCCTAATAGTTATGATGACTTGCATATAGCATCATGAAGTTTAGTTCACTTAGTTTCTTTATCATAAGTGTCCATAAAGGGATTTAATTGTGAAATGAGAAGTGCATTTACTGGTTTAAGATTTGAACATTAACAATCTGAAATAAGTTCAGTTTGTACTTACAGCCTGCATAATATGGGAGATATACTGAAAAGAAAGACTGATTTAACCAAGTGAAGTTGAGATTTGCCTTTAGCATCTTATGTGACTCAGAACTTTATCTACATTCTGAATGAATTCAGATTCGCTCACAACTTTCTGCTTAACTCTAATATTTGTCTCCTTTTCTGTTCTTCATTTTTCTTTTGTTCCTAGAATTCTGTAGGTGATGTGGCACTATGCTGTAAACTGTGGAACATTAGGATTTCTATTAGCCACACGGAGTGTGCATTATTGCTAGTTCTGCACTTCCCCAGGTACATATTTGGGGGAGAATCAAAGTATAAAGTGATATATCCTTCGATCACTAGTTCCTTGCACCCATGTCTTATGAAAATTATTAAAGCTGTTGTCCACGAATAACTTAAAAAAAAATCTTCCTAAGCTAAAAAAGTTTCTCCTAAGAGGAATAAAAAAACAGCTTCTCGTTGATCTGGTCATGTGATCATGTCATTGTGGCAAACTGTTACTCTTGAGTGTAGCGATATCTATGGAGTTGGTTTTAAGTCTTGAAGCAATTTAATACATATGTGAATTAAAGAATTGCAAATATAACAATCAGTTCTTACTTTAACTGCTTTAGCATCTATTTTGCATGTCTAGCACACCCCACTGGCCACTGGTATCATTCTGACTTGTCATCAGTGTACATATTAATTGATATCATGTAACCTGCCTGTACATTCACAACTAGACTACTGCCCTAACTTGATATTCATGTCACTCATGGTTATGAAACTAGTGACTCACCTATAATGCAAACAGTATTTGGGTATGCAATTAAATATATTAATCATGTACCATCTACTTGTATTATCTTCTAGCTTATCAGCTAGCATTTAACTCTATATCATATATATCATGTTCAAATTATGCTACTGGAACCAACTATTTAATTTTGGTGTAGTTTCTTATGGATATTAATGCATTTGATTTGAAAGAATCAGTCAACGTACATATTCAGAAGTAATATTCCATGGCATAGACCTTAATTGTAACACTGTGAAATCGTCTTTTTCATCTTCTCCCTCTTGCGTTTCCCCTTGTCCCCACCGCCTCCCAAAATTTTCATTCATTTCATCCTCTTGTTCAATTTGGATAGCTCAGCTAGAAAGGCTAAGATCAGAACACAGAGCATCTCCGCGCCTCCACAGCACACCCTGGATTCGCAATTATTGGGGGCAACTCCACTATAAAAAGCGAACCATCCACAAGAAGTAAGAGCACAGCAAGAAAGCAAGCACACAACAAGGACAAGACAGGAACTGAAAGCCCTAGTACTAAGAACAGCAACCACCTCTGAAAGCTTTACAAGTTCGCAGGGTATGTGTCCCTTCGTGTTCCTCGTTTGTTCTTGTGGCCCCTCTATGAACTGGGATGATTTCATTGGTTTTTGTATTCTTGAAAAAGCTCATATGCAGTCATTCTGGCTGTTGATATACTACAAAGTTCTCAAAAGAATACTATCTGCAAGGGCGAGTGTTCTGCATGTTATGCATCATAGTTTGATTGAAGTGATGGCCCACTAACTCCCTTTTGATTCTGTCCTAGATGGACAAAACTGAATTTCTCCTGCATGGCCTTTCGTTTTTGTTTTGTTTCCATTTCGACACTCTACCTAGAAAATTTATTTAATCTTATGTATCTACCTAGTTTAGTTGAGGCAGCTTTTGTGATTTCTCTATGCATGTCATATCTAGGCGTCTAGCTAGCGTTGTTCTTTCTTTTTAGTTTGCACGTGATTACATGCATGGCTAGTGCATGTATACTAAAAGAAGCAAAAGACTTGTGCACACACGTTTATTATTCTTGGTCTTATAGATCTGGGCTAGCTGGACCATATTCACATTGGTTCCTGGATATATTCCTAAAACTGCAAGGTCGTAGCATGGTCTTTTGATCAGTATACAGATATACTAATAAACGAGCCAATGATTAGTTAAGACTTAAGAGTACTTAGCATATAACTTTTGTTGTGTTATGTTATGTTCATTCCATATCACAGCTTCTTGACACGTCATACATGGCATGCAGGGCTTAACTGCGAATGAACATCCAGAGGAAGCCAGGAGACTGGAACTGCAAATCGTGCCAGCATCTCAACTTCAGCCGCCGGGACTACTGCCAGCGCTGCCATACCCCACGCCAGGACCTGCCGCTTGGCGATGGTTATGTCCCAGGTGGTGTGCTGACCTCCCTGGACATTCGCCCAGGCGACTGGTACTGCAACTGCGGCTATCACAACTTTGCTAGCCGAGCAAGCTGCTTCAAATGTGGCGCCATTGTGAAGGACCTTCCAGCAGGCCAAGGTGGTGGTGTTGCTAACGGTGACTTTGCCCGTGCCCTCGACAGCAGTGCAGTTCGTGCTGGGTGGAAGGCGGGCGACTGGATTTGCGCAAGGTTAGCTAGCTATGCTATTCATTTCATTATCCATGTCTGCGGATGTATGTGTGCATGGCAAGAAACAATGTCATGCATGCTAGACAGAACGTTTATAAAACGACAGCATCTTTAGAAGTTAATCTTATGGAGTAGTTTTAAACATGTTTTGAACATTAAAGTTTACTATCAGTGTTCTTTTCCCCCCAGGCCTGGTTGCAACGTCCACAACTTTGCAAGTAGGATCGAGTGCTATAGGTGCAATGCACCTAGGGAAGCAGGTACATGTCTTCTGAGATTTGCAGATAATGGTGCTTTGGTGTGCCTTTACTATGCCTTTTTCATCAGATACCCTGATTTAAATCTGCATGCGATACTTGATGCTAAAGAGCAAACAGCAGCTATCTGATCATTTTTCTTTCTGACTCAATCAAATTCCTTTAGACATGACCAGTCTAAAAAAAAAAATTTAGACATTGCCTTGCAGATGGTTCCTTTTGTTTAGCCGGGTTGGCCAAAAGACGCGACCAACCAAATCTTATTAAGATTAGGGAATAAAAGGTTTACAAATTACAAATTCATCGACAACAGATAGCCTGGGGCACATTGTGCATGAGTGTGGTGAAAATTTACCACGAATGTTTTTTTAATCAGATACAGGCTCCTGATTTAAATCTACATGCAAACCTGATGCTAACGAGCTCACAATACATAATTAGTTCTAGCCAAATCTACTAGCAGTCAACTTAGTTATCTGATCATTTCTTTCTTTCTTTCTGACTCTTACCTGATCGATGAAATTCCTTCCTTTAGACCTTGCTTTGCAGATGATCCTTGTTAGCTGTCAATTAAGTTCTAACCTCTGCCGATGCTTTAAAGGGTTTTTTTTTTTTGCGGGATGGCAGGTAATGTGAAGTAAGAAAGGACTGACACGACCAAAGATCGTGAGACGTGACGAGCTGGCCGAGGATGAATAAAGTGACTGTTGTCAGTTGTCACACTGACAGGCTGCGATCCAGAAACTGTGGATGGGACTATGTAGTAACGTGCTGATATATTATTGCTAAGTGTAACTACTGCATGGTTGCAAGGGTGGTAGAAGTACCTTAGCTTCCAAAATTGTTGTAATGTGTGAGTTTAATTTTTGCGTTTTGAGTAATAAGTCTAGTGATTGCGGGATTGTACGAGGTAATGCACTTGCATTATCCATTATAATCTTAAGCATCCAATATAATTATGCAATAATTCGTGCCTTACTGCTCTTAGCTACAGCTGGTTGGGTTTGAAGGCTTTATTTGTTATTCTTACATAGTGTATGTTACTCATGCCATTATTTAGAGTCTGCTATACTGCTTATGCATTATCATATGTTGTTGTTGAACTTTTGCAAAGTTTTAGCGGTCATGTTTCTTTGTTAAAGAGCGGTGCATGAACTAATTCATTCGGTAAGGACTCCTTTGAAAATTAAGCAAGAATTTTACAGTATTTGACAGAATTTAGTTCAACTAATATAAAAATCCTTCAGAATTCCTCCATTGTAAATGAGCTGTAAGATTATAGCTTTCATAAGAACAACAATATATATGTTCATAGTGAGGTGTTTGTGGTGACGACGTCAATTTTAGGATATAGCACTTCGGTCTTCTAGAGATAGGATATGTATATGTGTACAGGGGCGGAGCCAGCGTGGGGGCAGGGGGGCTCGAGCCCCCCCTACCCCCGCTGGACTTCATAGAAATAAGAGGGAGGAGAGGGGGGAAAAGAGGGAGAGAAAGAAGAAGAAGGGGGAAGGAGGGGGGGCTGGAGGAGGAAGAAGAGGCTGAGCCCCCCCTCTCCTCCAAACCTAGCTCCGCCACTGTATGTGTATTCATAGTTGGTAAATGCACATGATGTATATGAGCATCGGAGCTTAGGTTGTGTTTTGAAAACAAACATAAATGTGTAGCTCTACATGATAAAAGGGCACACGTAGATGTAGGGACTAAAGTGGTGATCTACACTAGCCCACAGTGGGCCACTAATCGAGTGTGGAGAGAATGTATTCTCAGCTCAGGTGTTTACCGCCAAGGCTCGATGTTTCGGAAGATTCTCCTATTGCCTATAGTTGTCATATAAAATTGAATCTTGATATGTAGGATGCATCTACAGTATCACAACTTTATTATCATATCCTCGATGGAAAAAATTTTTGGTCAAAGTCAGGCCGTAAAATACATTTGTAAACGTAGATTAATTTGTTAGGTTTTTTACAATTAAACATACCTACTCAAGTTAAGTCTATATTTAACACGGGTGCTCACTTTTATAGCTAACGATTCTTTTATTAGTAGAACTATATATATATCGACAACGAGACCCATATGGTAACTTTGTATATCAAGGTATGTCGATCATTATTTTGAAGGTGTTATAGGGGTAAGTATGTGTGCTCGCACATATAGGGCTAAGCGCACACACACGTGTATATGAGTGTATATGAGTGCTTGTGTTTGTACTTTCTTACAAAAAAAATCAGGCCATAATTATTTTTTTTTAAAAAAAAATTGAAGTATAAAAGAACATTTGCTGATGCACTACATTGTTATATTTCATGATGGGCTGAAACTTTTTAGGCAACAACGACAATTGGACTGAACCAGCTAATAGATGGCCTCATACAAGTGCAACCTAAACACCTGGACCCACATGTCACAAGCACAGTCAGTCCGTCGCTTTGTTCTACCAATCCAACCTTGAAGTCCCAGCTACCCCCGCCTTGTCTAGAAGTTGCAACTACCCACTCGCGCCACAGTCACTGTCGTTGTCGCCATGTTCATCCACCTACGAGCCCATGTCTTCATGGCTAACCCTCTGCATGGCCTCTCCCCTTTCACCACCGTCGATGAAATTTGAGTGTTTTGTAGTAAATTTTGTCAAAAAAAAATTGAAGTAAAAGAAAAAGAAAAGATGCTGATGCACACTACACTGTGCTATTTCATGATGGGCTGAAACTTTTAGGCAACAACGATAATTGGGCCAGCCCGACTAAGGCCATCCTCAACAGTTAAGCCAGCTTACTAGCTTATAGTTTGCCACCTCACCTAAAGATAATATATAAAAGCCAGCTTCCTATACACTATCTCTTAAGTTGGCTTATGGTGATTTTAATACTCCTATGCCTGTGCCAGGAGTAAGGATCAGATACGAATCATCTTTGTAGTTCTTTGTGTGCAAACGTTTTTGCAAAGCGAAGCGCACACACTTGAGGGAGGCAGACGGACGCAAGATTTTGGGGCCAGGAGCAATCGATCCGAGCTAAGGGAGAAGAGCCAGCATCTAACGTAAAGGCTGGCTCATCCGTCCTCGATTTTTGAGCGAGACTAGCTTAAGATCCGGCGCTAGCTGGTTTGGTTTTCATATTTCTCTTTCTTTCACGTAGGACTATTGCTGATGTGTACTGCTATGAGCTAGCTTACTTGTCGCCCTAACAGATTTCCTCCTGCAACTGCAACACTGAACATTTGGGCCCACATGTCAGTGACACAGCCCGGTACGCTTTCTCCTACTAATCCAACCACCAACTACCCCCACCTTGCCGGGAAGCTGCAACTACCCACTCGCCGCCGCCGCCGCCGCCGCCATGTCCATCCACCTCCGCGCCCACGCCTTCGCGGCGAACCCGCTGCGCGGCCTCTCCGCCTCCACCACCGCCGTCTCCCCGTCGGCCGCGGCCGACGCCCTCCGCTCCCTCCTCGACGCCGGGGCCGGAGCAGCCGATGCCGCGCACCCTCACCTCTCCAAGATCCTCCCCTTCCGCCGCGGCCGCCCCCTCGCGCGCTCCCACGACTCTCCTCCTCCTCCTCACGTCTCGCCCTCCCCCGCTGCCCCGGCGCCGCCGCTGCCTACCTGGCGCCTCGCGTGGCTCCCGCCGGCACGCGTCCCCGGCGTCCCCTCTGACGCCTTCGTGTTCTTGGGCGCGCACGGCGAGGAGGATGGGAAGGAGGCCGCGGCGTACTGGGCCGTCGATGTGAGCGAGCGCGATGGGGAGGGCGCCGGGGATGGGTCGGCGTTTGTGGATTTGAGGACGCTCATGGTGGCCACGGACTGGAGGGACAAGGACGCCATGGGAGACCTCGCCATCGCGGGGCACGTGCGTGCGATTCTTGTGTTCTTGTAAGAGACATTCAATTATATTTTTGTGGTTGATTAGATTTCTGATTCGAGCAGGCTCGGGCACTGCTAGAATGGCATAGCACAGCAAAATTCTGCGGAGCATGTGGATCAAGGGCTGTTCCTGCTGAAGCCGGAAGGCGGAAGCAGTGCAGCAATGAGTCCTGCAAGAAGAGGATATACCCTCGAGTTGATCCAGTATGATTTGTGCTCAGTTCCTGACCTTTGTATAGTGCTTGTAGCTGGAGATGGCACCAATTGATCTGTATTCAACGTTTCTTATCCCTTTTGGTGTATTGCAGGTTGTGATTATGTTGGTTATTGATAAAGACAATGATCGTGCCCTCTTAAGCCGCCAGTCAAGATTCGTGCCTCGAATGTGGAGCTGCCTTGCTGGTTTTATAGAGGTGCAAATTATCTCTTGTATTTTTCATGCTTTCTTCTGTTTAATGTTAATATATTTCTGCATACTAATGTGTGCTTAGTTGTATTCCTTTCTCTTGTAATTTTCTTATGCTGGCTTTGGTTGGGATGAAAACGAAGGATACTAAAATAGATGAAAATGAAGGATAATGTGTACTACACCCATATATTTCATACTGCACAAATGGTTCAGACAGTGAAAACCTTTATTGTTAGACACACTACCATATCCTGGTTAGATCTTATTTATGAGTTATCATTGCTTAACTTTGTTGATGGGAACAGTGTATGTAAACGCCCATCACCCAAGTTTGAATCCTCTAGGACTCAACTTGGATTCCTATTTCTTCTCTCTTATTTTGATGCATCCTTCCTCCTTGGTATCCTCCAGTTTTATTTATTTATTTATTTTAAAAAAAGGAGTTACCCTTAGAAATTAGCCATTCTTGTAATCTGTACAAGATTATTTAAAGCACTTCACTGTCCGAACTACTACGAATTCATTTCAAATGCTTGTGCTAACTTCAACTTTCTGTGGTAACTAGCAAGTTCATTATCATCTTGCCGTACACTGAAAGAAGCTTACGCATGCTGCAACTATTCTTTTTCTAGCCAGGAGAAAGCTTGGAAGAGGCAGTGAGAAGGGAAACGTGGGAAGAGACTGGTATTCAAGTTGGGGAAGTCATTTATCACAGTTCTCAACCGTGGCCTGGTAATGAATTGTTCTCATCATATATCACTGAATGAAAAACACAGGAAAGGATGACACTAGAAGATAAGAAATATGTTTTAACATTTCTAGTTATCGTGTCAAAGTACAGAAGTACTTATAATGAAGGATACTAGGCAGGAACTATATCAAATTATAGAATCAGTGATGATTTCCCTCACTCACTCTGATAGTATCCATGTTGCTTGTGATGCTTTTTTCAGTTGGGCCGAGTACTATGCCATGCCAACTGATGGTGGGATTCTTTGCTTATGCTAAATCATTGGAGATACATGTGGACAAGAAAGAGCTTGAAGGTACGACCGTATGAAATCTTTTTTTTCTACTTTTTTCTGCAACTGATTGACCTGGTCCATCCATATAATCCTACTTTTCAGTCGGTCTTCTGTTTTTTTTCCCTTATGCGATCTTACAAGAATAATTAGATACTAACTGAGTAAAACTTAATCAGATTGTTAAATTGATGATCTTCGTAATAATTCCGGGCAGAACTTTTAGTTCTTATCTCTCAAATGCCACTCGTTTACCTTAATGTAGATGCTCAATGGCACAACCGCGAGGATGTCAAGAAAGCATTAACATTTGCAGAATACGAGAAAGCTCAGAGAACAAATGCGCTCAAGGTCAATCAAATATGCAAGGGTGTTGAGAAGGGGCAGAGCATCTCTGCTGACCTCAAAGTCGAAAGTGAGGAGCCTGCTCCAATGTTCGTCCCTGGGCCCTATGCGATCGCGCACCACCTCATATCATCATGGGCTTTTGAAGGAGCACCAAAGGTGCCTAGCTCCTTCTCCAACCTATGATCCTCGATCCTGTTATTCATTTTCAAACACAACGGCCGGAGATAGCAAATCAAAAAAATTTTAGGCCCATGTATCATGTATGCCTTAGTTTCTTGCTAGTGTAGATATGATATGTCCATTGCCGGTTGTAATAAAAGGTCAAGAAAAGTACATCAGATTCATTGGAGGATTTGGGGCAGTACAGATTACAGCTACAGAAAATGTACAACATTTTCTTTTTGTCATTTTAGCATATCATATGTAACAGTGTATAGGTGCAGCACAGATGTACTGATGTTTGTATCTTGCATATTTTCAGAGAACTGGCATCGAGTATGAAATTTTGCCAGGTTTGTTACAAGGCCAATCTTTTTCATGTTTACTGGTATAGTTCTGCTTGGAGAAAATTGGAATATTCATGTTAATTTGCCACATAAGCACATCTGTTTGCCATACAAGTGAATCAAGAATTCTTGGGCATGGTTGATTTTTCAGAGTGTAGGGGGGTACGAAATGGATGTGTAGAGAGTGATGTACCTGGACTTTTGTTGCTAATCATAAAGGAAGCTTCTACTTGAAACAAGCAACCACATGACATCTTTGACTAATCTGTTGCACAAGAACAATAATTAACCCGCATCAATCTTCTACTGGTCAACATAAATCTGCTGAAAACAGTACAAGGATAGCAACAGCACAGCAGCTACATACCTTGTACTAATTTTTTTTATGCTTTCATCCAACTACTGACAAAGAATTCTCGTCAGTTTTTGAATTTCAGAACAAGGGCAGGAACTCTGACGAGAGCTATTATACGTACGATGTTTTGCTTACGATAGTTTTATGATCAAATGTTTCTGTTAACGGCTGCATGTTCCGGTCCTACGCAAAAACATATTCCTTGTTAACGGCTGCATGTTTCGATCCTATGCAAAAACGTATTTCTCACCTAGATAGATGGCACGGCGTCAGATCATACAAATATCGTAACCAAACATCATATGCATAGTATTTTCCAACTCTGATTAGGTGAAGCCTCATATACAGTATATGCTAGGAGCACTTAATTAATTGCTGTTCCTCTCTAGGGTAGTACTAATTTTGCACTGTGCCATGGTTTATGTTGATTCACAGTGACTTGATTCAAACACACGAGAGGTGGTCACAGCAACATGTGCAACATTGTCATTAGACGAAACGTATCAAGCTCTAATTGCAGCCGAAGAACAAGAAGCAGTCATCCAATCAGTTGCATAGCTAGTCAACCGTTGACTAGTCAACGTAGTCTAGTCAGCCGTTGACTACCACTGTCTTGTTGCGCGCCAGATTTTCCACGGTGCACAGCTGCAACGCGATGGAGACATGGATATTGTAATAAGCAGCAGCAGCAGTGCAACAGTTGATCGCTTGCAGCTCGAAACTGATCTGATCAGCCATGGCGGTCGGCGTCGCCGGCGTCGAGAGCCAGGAGCGGCGCGGCGGCGCCGGAACCGGGAGGGTCACCGCGTTCGTCGTGCTGTCGTGCATCACCGCCGGCATGGGCGGCGTCATCTTCGGCTACGACATCGGGATCGCAGGTACAGCGTACATGCATGCATGCAATGCAACGATCGAGAAAAGTGAAGCGTCGTTAATGGCGACGGCGGCGACGGCGGCGGTGCAGGTGGCGTGTCGTCGATGGAGCCGTTCCTGAGGAAGTTCTTCCCGGAGGTGCACCGGCGGATGGAGGGCGACGTGCGCGTCAGCAACTACTGCAAGTTCGACAGCCAGCTGCTCACGGCGTTCACCTCCTCGCTCTACGTCGCCGGCCTCCTCACCACCTTCGCCGCGTCGCGGGTCACGGCGGGGCGGGGGCGCCGCCCCTCCATGCTCCTCGGCGGCACCGCCTTCCTCGCGGGCGCGGCCATCGGCGGCGCATCCGTCGACATCTACATGGTCATCCTCGGCCGCGTCCTCCTCGGCGTCGGCCTCGGCTTCGCCAACCAGGCCGTCCCGCTCTACCTGTCGGAGATGGCGCCGTCGCGGTGGCGCGGCGCGTTCAGCAACGGGTTCCAGCTCAGCGTCGGCGTTGGCGCGCTAGCCGCCAACGTGATCAACTACGGCACGGAGAAGATCAGGGGTGGGTGGGGGTGGCGCGTCTCGCTGGCTCTCGCCGCCGTGCCGGCCGGGCTCCTCACCCTCGGCGCGCTCTTCCTCCCGGAGACGCCCAACAGCCTCATCCAGCAGGGCAAGGTCGACCGCCGCGACGTCGAGCAGCTGCTCAAGAAGATCCGCGGCACCGACGACGTCGCCGACGAGCTCGACGGCATCGTCGCGGCAAACAGCGCCACGGCTGGAGGCGGCGGACTGCGGATGCTTCTCTCCCAGCGACGGTACCGGCCGCAGCTGGCCATGGCCGTGATGATACCCTTCTTCCAGCAGGTGACCGGGATCAACGCGATCGCGTTCTACGCGCCGGTGCTCCTCCGCACCATCGGCATGGGCGAGAGCGCGTCGCTGCTGTCGGCGGTGGTGACGGGCGTCGTCGGCGTCGGCGCGACGTTCCTCTCCATGGTCGCCGTCGACCGCTTCGGCCGCCGCACGCTCTTCCTCGTTGGCGGCGCCCAAATGCTCGCGTCGCAGGTACTGATCGGCGGCATCATGGCGGCGAAGCTGGGCGACGACGGCGGCGTGAGCAAGGCGTGGGCGGCGGCGCTGATCCTCCTGATCGCCGTGTACGTGGCCGGATTCGGGTGGTCGTGGGGGCCCCTCGGGTGGCTCGTCCCCAGCGAGATCTTCCCGCTGGAGGTGAGGTCGGCGGGGCAGAGCGTGACGGTGGCGGTGAGCTTCGTGTTCACCGTGTTCGTGGCGCAGGCGTTCCTCGCCATGCTGTGCCACATGAAGGCCGGGATCTTCTTCTTCTTCGCCGCGTGGCTCGCCGCCATGACCGCGTTCGTCTACCTCCTCCTGCCGGAGACGAAGGGGGTGCCCATCGAGGAGGTCGCCGGCGTGTGGCGAGACCACTGGTTCTGGTCCAGGGTCGTCGGCGGCGACGACGACGAGGCGCGCAATAATGGCGGGAAGCTTTNAAGCTTTGACTGAAACGCACACGCGCGCAATATCCAAAGTGCGTTGCACGAATCTTGACGCGCATCTGCCCCTCCCCCCCTCCGTTTCCGTGCTACCGTGTTCAGGAACCAGAACACACGTACAGATTCAGAGTTTTCAGACACATCAAGGCTCAAGAACATAGTTAATGTTGTATTTCCTCCGTACCAAAATATAAAAACTCTTGTCTATATACATAACTAAAAGTTACGGTAATCTTATCCAGATACATAATCAGGAGTTGTTGGGACGGAGGTAGTAGCATAGTACAAGATTCAGAGTTTTCAGATAAATTAAGATTAAGAGCTTTCAGACACATCAAGATTCAGAGTTTTCAGACACATTAAGATTCAGAGTTGATTTTGGTGTGCTCTGAAAAAATGAGCGTTTTCCACGAGTCAGTCACAGGCGTTGGTCATGTACTTTCAGATTCCAGGTGTAGCTAGATACCACTGGAATGTCCCTGTGCTTAATTTCAGTGTAGAAACATGCAGCTGGTGTAACCTTTACTCTGAAACCAATCGTTTTGATTTCAGGCCGTAAAACTCATGTGCAGAAACTGTTGGAAAACCATATCAACAACAGTTATTAAGGTACATGAAGAATCATGAGGCATCATAAATGTACTAATATCACACATGGCTAGATCTGACGAGGTTAACAAACAGTCTGCAAGGTTCAGAATAACTACGAGACATTCATGATCATCTCCTCTGGCCAGCAGGTCAGCATCTACCACTAAGAACAATAATTGGGGGCAAAAAAAAATCAGTGTAGATGTGCAAGAACGGTCGTCTTGCTCTTGCTCCTACTTGATCCGTAATTTACGAGCAGAATTATTAGAACAGGTTAAGGAGAACAGACTGAACAGGGAGCAGCAGTACAAGTGCAGTGAGGGACAGGATTTGGACCGGTTTGTGTTGCATTGTCTTAGTGTTATGGAGCCTGAATTATTGGGGCTTGTGTGATTGATACCTCTCACACCTGTCCATGTTGCCTTGTAGATATATACACATCACTCCATGCATCTACTCTCTAGTAGTACTTGTCCATGTGCTCGTCTGGTTGGAATGGAACAAGCAACACCTAGGTATATACACTTCTCTATGATGAGTGATCTGGAAAAAAATAACTCCTACAAAATTCCCGCATTTCAAATAAAATTTATCAAATTCCTCCATAATTACCTTGCTTTAAAAGACGCATCTAAACTTGACAAATATAGTGATTTTACAATACTTAGACCCTGTTTGGCACAATACCATATCTCAGATCCACGTTGGATTTAAAATTTGTATGTTGAATTATAGTAATTTAAAATTTTATATTTCATCTACAAATGAAGCAAAATGATTTATCCAAATATTATCAATATAATTATAGATCCAGATTCATGAATTTGTGAAGCTAGGAATATCCAGCTCCAAAAAATCTTGAATCTGGGATGTGCCAAACACCCCCTTAAAAAGTACCATACTTTTAACAGTGGCAGAGCCAGGAATTTAACCATGTGCAGTCAATTATTACTATTTTGTATTTAAGTGAGGTCATTTATCTAATTTTTTTTGGATTTATATATGAAAATCAAGGTCTATAGGTTTTTTTTAAAAAAAAGCTATGGGGTCAGTCAACCCCACAGTTTATACATAGATTCATCACTGATTTTAATTTAGCAAAAAATTTAATATATCTCATTACATCATTGTACCAGGGATATCTGTCAAAGGCCGTAAAATTTCTCTCCTAAATATCACGTATTGGACCACATGTCGGCCACTCATCTAGTCATCTTAAGAGTTTAGCTCACGTTGGGACGTTAACCTAATAGCAGCACTCCAGGTGTCGTGGAGCCTACAAGAACGTCGTCGTCGGTGAAGATAGACAAAACATGGTACAAAGCAAACTTTCACGAAAAAGCGACCAAATTAGGCGTATCCAATCCAATCCTCCAAGCGAAGCAAAAACACGTCACAAGAAGCTCACAACAACAACTAATGGCTCCATATATATAAATTAAATCTATCCTATTTGGTGAGCAGTATTTATTATGTGAACGAATCTGGTGAGTTTTCATGGATGCCTACGTGGAGACATGGTGTGTGGCCAACTGGGGCCAACCTGCCAATCATGCATTGGGCCAGCCATCAGGCTACTTGTTAGTCGATCGATCGCCACGACAATTCATATATATCTTATTTACAAGGAGGAGAGAGAAGAGGAATCAATCGAGAATTCGAGACATATAGTGATCAATCATGCATCTTCTGGTTGTTGGAAGCTAGCAAAACTGAAGGTTCTTGTTGTTGCTGCTGTTGCTGTTCATCATTATCATAGCAAGAAACCAGCCAATAAGAAAGCAACGATTGAAGAGGAGACAGGAGGAGGAGGAAGAAAGGAGAGAGAGATCATCGTTTGATCATGCTGATCTTGGAGTTGGGCATCTGGTTGCTGCCGTTCACGCTGCTGGTGGCGCCGGTGAGGAGGATGGTGAGGCTGGTGCAGGAGCTGCAGCGGATCATGCTCGTCGTCGCCTGCGACCGGAGCAGCCGCGGCCGCCGGCCGCCGACGTTCGGCGAGGTCTGGAGCCGCCTCGACCGCCTCGATTCAGCCACCGTCATCGCCTGAATGATGATCAATTGATCAGCAACCTGTAAGCTGTAATTAGATTGCTCCTTCTGCTACTTCTTCAGTTCTTCTTTGATGTATATTTCTGCATCCGAATTAAGTGGTTTTAATTCTTCAAGAAAAGATGCTCTCTTCTGAATCTTTTGCTCTCTGATCTTCAGTTTTTGTTTCGATTTTTGGTTCCATGCAAACACATGCATGTATCTGTAATTATGTATGTACTGTTTTTGTATATATGGGGCTAGCCTGTTGAGGCTGAAATTTAAGTTTTATTCAGCTCCATGTATGAGATTATCGATGAACAAGTATTCATCAGATGAATGAAAAAAAAGGTTCTCTGCTGTATAGAGAAAAGGAGCTCCTTTGTTCTTCCGTTTAAGCTGATGATTCATAATTTGGAGCTCATTTCTTTCTCTGAATGATTTGGAGCGCTCCTGGGTTATGTGAATGGTTTCTTTCTGAATTTTTTCTGAAGCGATTGCTGGATTGCCAGCATCTAGGAAGATGATGCCAGGTCAAACAATGTGTTCCTTTTGCTTTCTGTCTAACATTCTTTTTTAAGATAGTTCCAGTTTTTTGTTTCCTTCTCAACCAATAAAGCTGCTGCATAATCTTATTGAAGCTGTCAGAATCTGTAATGTCAAATTTGTATATTCACATGTATGTCAGGACTACTTAAAAAAGGCTGAAGGGGTGATATGTACATATTAGCTTGTAAAAAAAAATCAAGTTCAGAGAGCACACATCATTAGCTGGGGCCTATAATTTTTTTTCTATCTGGCATTATTGTGCCCTTCTAGAAATGTAGGGCAGGTTGGTGTAGAATAAAATGCAACTGCACATGGCTACGAATTTCTCAGGAGGAATTAATTTTCTGAGGGAGACTAGGGAACGGTAATTCCATTGGAATTGAAATGGTATAGGTCTGCTACTGTATCAGGCCCGATACACGTGAGTATCATACTGATACCTAGGTATCATATCTATGCCATTCCAATGGTATATACCGTTCTCTCTATTTATTTTACTCTAATTGTATGTCCTTTTGAGAACTCGAAGAGCTGGTTTCGAATCAAATGGTGCCACAGTTTAGTGGGATATCATAATACTATACACCATATATTGCTAATGATTAACTCTTCCAAGTTTATAATGTGAGCAAAAATAATTTGTGATGCCACAGGTTTATTGATGGTCTCTATACACGTTCGCTCTCGTAACCTAAAAATTCTCATATTAATCAAAAAAAAGAATAAAAATTCTAAGCCATTGATTATAATGTGGATCTAGACTATCACGGTGTAGTTTAAACAAAGAATCCAAGTAGAGATTAAAATATTTGAAGGTTGGAATAAAAACAAAGAAAATTAAAAATAAGTCCTTGCAAAAATATAATTTAAATATATATAAAATTCGGATTAAAATAAATAATATTGATATAATAGTCCATTTAGAAATATACAAAATTCATATTGAAAATAAATAATATTGAGAAAGGGATCTATGTAGAAGTACAATTTAGAAACATCTGAAATTCATATTAAAAATAAATAATATTGAGAGAAGAGTCAATATAGAAATACGAATGTGACGGGGTGTGGAACCCCTCACCGGGAGACCGTGCGGGCCCCCCTTTGCCTGTTCGGCCGGAGGCGCTAGATGAGATTCTTAGCCCTTGATCTGAGGGATGTCAGCGAGAGAGGAAACGCACAAACGCGGGCGACGTAGACAGGTTCGGGCCGCTGAGAAGCGTAACACCCTACTCCTGTGTTCTGGTGGATCTGAGTGTGAAGGGATACAGAGAGAGAGAGGGAGTTCAGGCTCCAGAGCAAACTGGCCAGAGTCTGAATCAATCCCCCCTTCCTTCCTAGGCCTGGGCCTCCTTTTATATGGTAAGGGGTTATCATATGGGCTTCTAGCTGTCTAAGAAAGAAAACATTCTTTTACAATTAGGGCTGTCCTACTGCCGGAAGTGACCTCTGACAGACGCCGCAGCACGCCTCTGCTCAGCCAGCCGGCTCATCCGGGGAACACCCGTTTCAACCTTCATTAAATGACGGGCGACTTCCTCGCCACGCCCGCGTCGAGATCTGGAATGAATCTGACCGGGACTGACATACCAACTCCAGGAGTTAGCACGCCGGCTCCGGCTAGGGACGAGAGACAAGGGGCTCTCATCATTCTGATGGGACGGAGCGAGGCGTGCCGCTGGCCGCCTGTCGCCACCTAACCCGCGATCTGACCGGTCTGTGACCGGTCACACACCGTGACCGGTCACGGACCGGATAGGCATGCGCTGCACCGCATTAAATGCGGCGTAGTGCGTTCGTCTGAACCGCCATAAATGCGGTTAGGTGCGCCCTGCTGCGTTCACCTAACCCGCACACGAGGCGCCGAAATCACAGGGGGTCGGGGCGCCTCAGCCCTCGGGGCCGAAACAGGGGCGGCCCGACCCCGCGGGGAGGCCGAGGGGGGAGCCGTCACGTCACCCTCGGGCCCGACCCCCCGGGGGAACGGGCCACGTGGATGACTGCGACCGCCCAAGCCTCTGGCCATGAGACCTCCGGTCCCCTGTCACCGACAGAATGCAATTGTACATCACAACAAAATTATCAAGAGGAATGAAAAGTATCCAAGTGAAAATGAGGATTTTTTTTCTCATTTTTGAGGTGTGCTTGGGCAGTTAATGAGAGAACATGTTAGCTCATTCCAATGTCCAAACCAGCCAAACTACCAAAGCAATATGCTATTCTTTTAAGAAAGTTCCAATTGTGTTCCCTTCCAAAAAAAAAATTGACCTAACCCTCAAAGATGCAGACAGAATCATGTAATAACAAAATGTATCAGGACTAATAAAATACTACTAATACATATATATTTCCTATGCACGAAACCACATATATATTTCCTTTGTCAAATTATATGTCGCATTATTGTGCTTTCTAGAAATTTGCAGAATGCAGAGTTGGTGTGGAATCAAATGTTGCTTTCCAGTTTAGTTGGACATAATAATAGTACATTATTGTGCCTTTTAGAAATTTGCAGAATGCCGAGTTGGTGTGGAATCAAATGCGCTACTTCCAGTTTAGTTGGACACAATAATACAATCACACTGTGCATATTGCCAACGTTTAACTCTTCCGAGTTTATGTATGCCGTGAACAAAATTTGCAAGCTGAAACCATGATCTTCGGTGTAACGTGGCAGGATCGGCCGATAGTGGTCGGCAGAGAGAGAGAAAAATGATGATGGGTAAATTTCAGATAACTACAACTATTTTGTTAAAAATATTAGTATGTTACAACTTCAATCAAGTATTTACGTTGACAACTGCAATATTGAGATATGACTTTATCAAAAGTTGCAACTTCACATTTCTAATATGTTTGGGTCTACTTGTCATTCACATGTGAAATACTCATTATCTTACAAATTGGGTCTATATGTCATACACACGTAACATGTAAAATTGTAGCTTTTATGATAAAAAAACGTTTGCTATTGTTAAAAATAGTCTTTCTTTCTCAAAATAAGTTTATCCATCCCACACATACTAATAAAATAACTAAAATACCCTTATTTTTATCAAATTCCAATATAATTATTTCTCTATTTATCTACTCCCAATGCATTTATCATCTAATTTTACTAACTGTGATACATTGATTGCTAAGGACATATGGAAGGCGTCGAAAATGATTTTATTATGGGACAGAGGAAGAGGGAGAGTTTGTACTGAGGTGATAGTTTTGGCCAAATAATTACTGTTTTGTGAAACATACTTAAAAATGATTTTCGTGATGCGGTTGGATGGGCCCCACGGGGGCAGTGACACGGAATTTGAATCCTTTACTGTGCTTCTTGGTGCTCCAACCCACCCACCAAACAACTGGCCCAGATTCTTCAAACACATTGGGCCCACCAATCTACCATCCACACACCCACGAGCGTACGGCCCAACAAAATCCGGCCCAACCACTTTTCTCGGATCCACCGGCGGTTCGCGCGCCAGGCCATGTCGTGTCGCGCGAAAACCCACCAGAAACACCGATGTAAGGTGGTGGTCTTTTCTGCTGACAGATAAAAATAAAAATAAAGATTAAAATTAAGTGTTTCACGTAAAATGAGATGATATTAACATATGATTAATTAATTTTTAATTATTACAAACCTGAAAAATGATTTTATTTACTATTTTAGAGCAACTCTCATCTATAAAATTTTCGCATAAAACGTACTGTTTAACAGTTTAAAAAGCGTGTCACGAAGATAACAAATTTTATCCAACGTTTTGAGCCAAAAACGAATGGGACCTAATTGTAACCAACCATCGCATGGGCATGGCATGGCATATTCCACTCAACTGGCAGTTACAATTTGCAAACCGGATCTCTGACCGTTTCACCACACCAGGAGGGTTTAACTTTTTTCAATTTCGGAACAAAAGTCGCATCACGCGGGTTTACTAAAATCCGAACAAAAACCGATAAAAATTGATGATTTTCGATCAACGTCGTACGAAAACTGACTAATACCGATTGATTTTCATAAACCGAGATCTAGCGGTTTCACGAAAGCTATCTGGTTTTCGCGAAATTTCATCGGTTTTGTGAACCCCACGCAGGACGCCAAGATCGATGTAACCTGAAAATGAGTCAAGAGCTGAGGGAAAAATGGATAGCTTGGGCCAATGAAATTTGAGAACATTTGATGAAAAAAATACCATGATAGAGATACTTGAGTAGTAAAATATTATGGTATGTGAGAATGATATGTGGGGTTTTTGACCCACATGAGATGTTTATTTATGAGCTAGGAGTATGAACAACTTGTATGACATATGTGTTCAACTATAGGTCACAGCTTTGAGTCCTACCGTGACTACCGTCAGTATTTCGTTTCGACTGAAATAAAGACTTTTTAGATTTAAATAGTAGTAGTAATTACCATCTTCCTTCTAAAATACAGTACAATTTTATCGATGTGTTTATGGAGGTAGTAGTTGGACCTAATTAAGCTTAGAAAGGACAGACAATTCACGTAAAACTACTCTGATACGATCCAGTTATTAGGACCAGAAGAGAAACTGATGACCTGGCCATGGCGGCGACCTTCAAATCGCAATCAGGTCAAAATGGCTCTGCCACATTCAGAGTCCCAGGCTTCCAAGCAATTGCACTGAGCACGGTGTTTATGCCGCTGTCAAGAAATGTCTGCATTTCCCTGGTGTTCACATCCTGCTTGGGCCATGGACTTGTAATAAATTGATTGATGGGTGTTTTCTTGGAAGTAATACTCTGTAGGAGGATGTACTGATAGATGCCCTTAGGGCTCTGGTCAAAGCAGTTGCTTACTCCTTGCCAATCATATCATGTGTACTCATGTTGAGCAATGCTATGGCCACACAGGAATTTTTACAAAGCAAATGAGACTATGACCGGGGAGGCCTGACAAAGACTAGGAGGGAAAAAAATTATGTTGTCAAACTTGGCATGATCTCCAAAACTATAAATAATTTTTTATATACTATAAAGTCTGTAGCAACAAAATTATAATCATATGAAAGTATATTGAAATATCAATCCAATGATATTATTTTCAGCAAATAAAATTTATTTTATATTATACTAATAATTAGTCAAATATTTTTAAAATTGAAATTTGAAATACGTGTGTGCCTTACATTGTGAAATGAAAGGAGTAGTAGAGAACAATACTTTTCATGTTGTATGTAGTAGAGAACAAACCAAAATTAAGTCTTTGGGGGAAATGTGTTGGGCACAAAGAAATTACTCTCTCCGTCCACAAGTATAAGAATTTCTAAAAAAAATTTAAGCAAGGATTAAGATTGAAAAAAAAGACTTTATGCCCCTCATTAAATAAAGGTGGTGGAGGAGTAATATAAGATGAAATTTAAAGGAAGGTAATTAATAAGACAAGTAGTACTTTAGAGTTCTTATATTTGTTGATAGTAGGAGTAGTATTTTGTGTTAATACTAATATGGTTTGGACGTGGGGAAATCAGAAATTATTTTCACATTGATTAGTATGTGAAACAAGAAGTGTAACACACACCAACACTTTTTGGAATTAATAACAATTTTGATTGGATGAGATATATTCTAGTATCACGAATTTGGACAGGTTATCTGTTTAGATTCGTGGTATTAAGATATGTTCTATCCAATCAAAATCACTTATATTTTGAACAAAGGAGCACATAGTACTACATTTATAGGCAACACAGTTGACTCATGCTCAAGAATTCCAAAAATTCCATGCATCCCAGACAAGACATAAGAAAATCTTTCCAACAAAATGCATTAGTCGCAACTCAGAACTCACCATGAATCACTAGTCACCGAAATATCTTATAGGAAATCCTTCTGCTGTTCGTTAAAAAAAGTTGAATATACTTTTCATTTGAAAAAAATGTGGTCCTTAGCGTATAGTACTTTTGTTTGAACATATTTTCACTATTTTATATTATAAGTTGTTTTGACCGAATATAGCAATATTTGCTATACCAAATTAGTTTTATTAAATCTAGTATTGAATATATATTTTGATGATATGTTTGTTCTGCATAAAAAATGTTGCTATGTTCTTCTATAAATTTAATCAAACTTAAAAAACCTTGACTTAGAAAAAAATCAAAACAAATTATAATTTAAAAACGGAGGGAGTATTTGCTTGTATTTGTGTTCAATGTTTTTGCTTGTCACACTTACTGGTAGACATTTGCTTGTGTGCATAGCACATTAGCACCAATGTACTATAGTGTATTTTCTCTCGTACACACATTTCTTCTTATTGCAATTATTACCTTCCCAACTGATTTAACCGGAGACGCCTGTGCCATCCTCTTGGCTTCTCTGGCGCCCCTTCCATGTCGGCACCTCTTAATTCTCTCGCTTGACTTTACCCGCCGCCTTCAGTCTCCTCCTCCCCTCTCATCGCCACTCTCCTCATCTCCTCCATGGCTCAGAGGTACGGACCAGTGAATCTCTCTGGCCTCACGAGTTCTTGTTTCGTCCGAAACATCAACCCCGGCTCAAAGCTGTCGCCTTTTTTGGGGGTTTTCTTGCCGCCTATGCGACTTCTTCCGTTCTTGTCGTACCGGTTTTTAATCCTTTTTCGCCATATGGATCGTGGCTTCTTACCTGGGATTCCCTTGCGTTTCTGAGATTTCCTAGACTGTTTGTGCATTGTGTTGCGAGAAATTTGGGGGAAGAATCACGGACAGGGCGATTTATTTGTGTTCTAATCATGTGGCTCTTTTTTCTTGGAACAGTGATTAGTTAGGAGGAGGAATCAAGAATCGACGCGGCGGGGGAGATGGAGATCGAGGAGGCTGCCGGCGCCGGCGACGATGAGTTGGAAATGGAGGCTCTCAGTGTCAGCACGGTGGCGATTGCGGTGAACGGGAGCAAGAACAGCAAGCACGCACTCAAGTGGGCTCTCGACAAGTTCGTGCCCGAAGGGAGGGTCCTCTTCCGGATCTTGCATGTCCGCCCCACCATCAAGATGGTGCCCACTCCAAGTGAGAAGTTTCTTCCTTTCTTTCCCCAATCCTCTCTTGATTGTCTGAATTTTCAGTTCTTGCAGTCTTCAGGGAGGAAAAAAATGCAGTCTTTGGAGGCAATGAACCTTGTTGTGAAGTGACTAGTCTCTGGGATGAGTTTTTTTTATTTCATTTTCTTAAAGAGGGGAATATCAAATATGGTTTGTTGTTTAGGAAGTTTTGATTGGAGGAGGTGTCATTTGATACATCAGAGAGGTGAATTAAAAGGAGAGGTTTTACTTGGTCATTGCCACCAAATGTGGATTTCGTTTCACAAAGTTGCAGAGACTAGCCAAATACAATGCACATTGTCGTTGTTGCCTACTACCCAACCCAATTGATGAGTGTGAAACTTGAGCTCTTGATAAATTTTTTTTAAAAAAAACTTCTGATTTGCGAGAATGGACTAATGAATGATAAACAAATATTTTACTCACGTGCAAGTGTGCAACTAGTAGAAAGATAAAATATGTTATGTGGTATCTTTCCAAGCCATGTAGGAATATACTCCTAGCTTCAGTTGAACAGGGAGGCAGGAAATTGAAGTGATCTTTATCAGTTCCAAACTTTCAATAATTGATCTAGATCTGCCCAATAGTACCATCCAATCATCTATGAACAAAGTTGTGATTGTTATGTCACAACTACCGAGTACCAACTAAAATAGTTTGGGGTGCTGCAATATTAGGTTGTCTGAGTACGAATCCCATAACTTTTGTGTACTGTGGATAATTTTTTTTTAGGAGTGCATGTTTTGCTAGTTACTATTTCAACCATTTAATACGGAGCTTTTCTTTTCTCCCTCCTTTAAGTGGGCAATTTCATTCCAATTACACAAGTGCGAGAAGATGTAGCAACTGCATACAGGAAAGAAGTGGAATGGCAAGCAAACAATATGTTGCTTCCTTACAAGAAGATGTGTGCTCAGAGAAAGGTTTTCCTACATAATTGTCTAAGCATACCGCTTGCGGTCAGTGTAACTGATGACTAAAATAGCATCTTTACTCTATCTGATGTACAGGTAGAAGCTGAAGCTGTTTTACTCGAATCTGACGATGTGCCTACTGCTATAAGCGAGGAAATCAGCAAATTCAGTGTCTGCAAGTTAGTTTTAGGTTCTTCTAGCAGCATATTCCGAAGGTAAATTCTTGCCAGTATTCGTTACCTAATTTATCTGAACATTTATTTATATTACCAAATATAAATCTATATACATGACCACTGGATGCTTGCAAAACATTCCTGTACTCATGCTACTCCATGTCTCTATTATTAACTGCAAATTTTAGGGGTACTAAAATTTGTCTTCTGACCCACAAATTAGAATTAACAACTGTATATATTTCTATTCACTAATCTGTCAGCAACCTTTCGAATTCATACTTATTACTTCCAGAAAATACCTACAATTTGAAGTTTAAACACTACAAACATTGCTGCGCAATGTTGTCGTGGACAGATGCCATTCTAGTGGCATGCATTAGTTGGGCAAGTTAGTGCAAATGGTGATAAACTTTTAGGCAGATTACTGGTCTATTATAATTGATCATAAGGAAGCCTAATATTTCAGTACAATGATCATCCTTTATCATTTAATGCCCCACATACCAGCCTACCACTGAGGTTTGCAATGCAACTATTTGATTGCAAGTTTTGTTAATAATGAAATTGCACGAACAATCGAAACTGAACAATTCTACAGCGAAAAAGGCATTGAGTACTGCAGGGGCAGATACGTCTGGATTGTACTTGCTACATACTCATTTACTGTTTAATTTCAGTTAGCTATCTACCAAAAAGAGTACTGCAATAAAAGTTTCTAGTTATACTGAGTCCTTGCATATTGTAGCAACTAGCAATAAAACTTACAGTTGTTTCACATTCATTTGAGAAGCACCACGAGGTGTGGGCTACCTGACCCAGGTTCAATCCTCACCACTCTCTTAATAAATTTTGATATGAGAGCCCTTCCTCTCATATCCAGCGTTTCACATTCATTTGTTCAAGGCAATACTTCACTAGATCATTCTTTACTACTACTTACAACGGTCACCAACTCACTATTATGTATGTCCTAAACAGATAGACCTTTTAAAGCTGCTCTATTGAGTATTCACAGCACGTGCGATCTAGAGTTAGAAAATGTGTTTTGTATGCGCGCCATGTTGGCACATCGCTAACAATTTTAACTACTCTATCAGGAAACTCAAAGGAAGTAAGACTGCGACCAAAATCTGTGAGTGCATTCCAAGCTTCTGCACAGCATACGTTGTCTCAAAAGGAAAACTATCATCTGTGCACTCAGCTACATCTGATGCCATCGGAACACCTGAATCCATATCTTCTTCAACTGTTTCATCCCCAAGCTCTAGAAGCTTTTCATCCAGTGTACCCTCAGGTAATACACAAGTCTGTATGTTTTTGCCTTGTGTATTTGTTGGTACACCTTTCAACTGCATACAATGAATTTGACTTCTTGCGAGCTAAGTCAATCAAGAGTACTGTCAATCATTTTCATGTGAATGTTTTGAGGTTCATCAATTCATGCGCCTGGCATTTTATTTCTCTTTAAATTCAATGGCCAAATATATATATTTTTTATAATCAATGACCGAATGTTGGTGTAACATGTAAGATAACATCTGGTTTATATACATATTTACCGATAACATCTGGTTTATATACATATTTACCACCCTAGACTATTTAATGCATTTGATTAGATGTAGCAACCTTTTAGGAACTGTGTGTATTTGATCATTTAGTGCCTTTTTTTTTCTCTTTGTCAGTGTACTAAATATGATGTATACTGCAGAATGGGGAGACACATATGGTTCAGCAAATGTGTCATTCCACCAGCCATCTCTGTCATCTCAGCGTGACCAAGCACGGGCAAACATGAATAAGTTATCCAACAGGACAGCTAGCCCTACAGGCAGTGGTGGGAGTGAGATCTCCAACCATGATGATACAGTCCTGACAAGTTCACACTCGATCAATTCAGAAGCACAGTTCAGTAGCAGCAGCAGTGGGAATTCTATCTATAAGAGCTTCAATAGAGATCATTCGTTTGATAACTCTGACCAGGCATCCGTTTCAGATATCGCAACAAATCTAAAACATTCTCATGACCAGGTACTAAATCCATTCAAGGAAAACAAAATGAAGCATATTCTTTTTCAAAGTAATATGTACATGACTCAAAACTTCATGTTTCGCATACCCTTATGTAACTTCTTCTGTTAAGCAGGAGTATCTAAAGCTTGAGATTGAGAGGCTGAGGGTTAAACTACGGCATCTTCAGAAGCTTAATGAGTTAGCTCAGAAAGAATCATTGGACGCCAATCAGAAAGTAAGTTTTATGTTTTAATGGTAGGAGCTATACAATAAATTTGGGCATAGCCTACAAGGTCTAACTTTTTCCAATTGAATCTTTGCTATTAGTTACATAAGTTGTGTATCCAGGACATTGAGGATGAAATTAAGCTTAAAGAGACTGAACTGACGGAAGAAAAGGTAAGGAGATTGATAAGGAAAAAAGAGAGAGAAGAACAGGAAGTTGCCAGAAGAGAAGATCAATTAAGAAATGAAAATGCTGAAAGGGAAGCAACAAGACAGAGTAATGGTAATCAGGAAGGTGATGAGAATAAGACAGGAGAGAGGATTTTCGTGCGCTGTTTTGACGAGTATAACAGGTATACCTGGGAGGAGATAAAAGCATCGACTTCGTCACTGTCTGAGGATCTTATGATTGGCAGGGGATCATATGGCACAGTGTACAAGGCTAAGTTTCATCATACAGTTGCAGCAGTAAAAGTTCTGAACTCCCCTGAAGGCTGTGGAACTCAGCAATTACAACAGGAGGTACTGTCATTTTCTCCCCAACACTCACCTTTTTTACTGTGCAGTGCACTGTACTCTAAGGCAAGATCTAAACACCATTAAACAACCCCGGACGAAGTGCAATGGTTTCATCAACCAAATTTGACAAAATAAAAAGCATTCTCCAGTAGTACACATCTTTATTTTGTGATGTGCAAAAGCAAAACAGCAGAATCTTCTCTTTTGCTGAGGCAAAATTCTTGAACTATCTGAACTGTCTCAATAGGAGTTCACAAACTATGTATGCAGATATAGTGCAAAATTATCCCTGTTTTGCTGATCATCCTTATTCAAAGTACAATAACATCTTCAGTCTAAACGGTGCAACTCATCTTTTCTTTTTCAGCTTGAGGTCCTAGGTAAAATCCGGCACCCTCACTTGCTCCTGATGCTAGGCGCATGCCCTGAGCATGGTTGCTTGGTCTATGAATACATGGAAAATGGCAGCTTGGATGACATGCTGCAACGGAGAAATAATACCCCGCCATTGACCTGGTTTGACCGTTTCAGAATTGCTTGGGAGGTTGCAACTGCTCTTATGTTCCTTCACAGTTCCAAACCAGAGCCTATCATACACCGGGATTTGAAGCCTGCAAACATATTGCTTGACAGGAACTTGGTTAGCAAGATTGGTGATGTAGGTCTATCAACTTTGCTTCCAAGTATGGATCAGTACCTGTCCACAATGATCAAGAACACTGCTCCAGTGGGCACTTTCTGTTACATAGATCCAGAGTATCAGAGAAGTGGTGTGGTCTCCATGAAGTCTGATGTTTACGCGCTAGGGATCGTGATCCTGCAATTGCTGACAGCGAAGTCACCAATGGGGATTGCCCATGTTGTGGAGACTGCAGTAGAAGATGGACACTTTGTGGACATTCTGGATGCAGCTGCTGGGCAGTGGCCTTTGAATGAGGCACAAGAGTTGGCTGTCCTAGCCCTCAAGTGTGCCGAAATGCGGCGCAGAGACCGGCCCAACTTGAGCGATCATGTTCTTCCGGCATTGGAGCGACTGAAGGATGTTGCAACCAAGGCCAGAGAAATGGCTCTTAATGGCCACCAAACAGCACCTCCAAGTCACTTCATTTGCCCCATACTTCAGGTTTGTATCAACACTATGTCATGATAGTGACAGTCTCACATCAATATCACTTCTACTTTTGTCTGAAAGACAGAATTTGCAGTAACTTTGCTGATAATGTTATCAGTAATGTTTCAGGAAGTGATGGCTGATCCATACGTAGCATCGGATGGGTACACATATGACCGGAAGGCGATCCAGCTGTGGCTAAGTATGAATGACAAGTCCCCTATGACAAATCTGAGATTGCCCCACAAGAGCCTGATACCAAATCACTCGCTTCGTTCTGCAATCATGGACTGGAGATCAAAGATCTAATTGCTGATACACATTCTGGGCTGCATCCTCCACAATTTGGCAGTTGATGATTTATTTTCTTCTCAAGATGTTAATTTTTGGCATATGTAGAAGTAGTCTTCATGTTGGTTCCAAAAAGAAAAAGAAAAATAAGTAGTGTTCATAAAAGAGGTTCAAGTTGTGCAGCTTTCTCAAATAGTAGAAATTGTTTCCTAGCTCATAGGCAAATATTCCACCTCACCTTCTTAGTGAACGGTGAACAATTATTTTCCCTCTTTTTGCTATGCATAATAATGTGTTGTAAGTTTGTCACTAGTGCTCTCAACATTTGATCTGATTGTAGGAAATCTTAATGAAAATTCAGTATGGAGCTTGCAGAGAGTTGTTGTTCTATGCTGTCATTGTTATATACTGTTGGGCTGTCTCACCCTCAGTGAAAAAGCAAAGGTTTCAACCAAGATAATCTCAGCTATTGATGATCTTATGGAAATCAGATGACTTAGTATATCAATCTGCATTGCAAAGTATAGGACATAATGATGAAGCACTGGGCTCAGGCTCGTTTGCAAAGCAGATTGCTTTTTCAGAAGACAGGAAAGTCAATAAGCAAAATAAGTTTGCTGCTGTTTTATGCAGCTATCTATCTATATCTTATCTTTTGCCATGATGAGTTAGGTTAGCTCTCCCTCTTCCATTGATTGATTTTGCAAGTTGTTGTGTGAGAGAGAGCAGAGCTGATCAAAAGCTGGAAGCAAACTTTCAATTTACTTTGATCTCTGCGAATCGCGTAAAGATACAATTGTCGGTTGAAAACAACTTGGCCCAGGAGAAAAAACTAATCACTGAGAGGATTAATTATAATCTAATCACATCATCATCTCCTATAAAGATCTCATGACCATGACTTTAACCTGTCACCTGTCTCTGCAGATTACCTTTATTTTTATTAAAGATCACGACTAACTTAATCTCGCAACATATTTTATCAATAACCATTTCTCCTTTTTTTCCATCCCTGAAAGAAACTGAATAAATAGTAGTATGATGAAATATTGTGGATCAACATCATCAACTTTCATCAGGTGTCGCTGTTAGCAAGATTTCCTTGCGATTAAAGAAGTCGCAAAATGTTAGGTCACCTGCAAGCATTGCAGCAGAAAAGGAGCAGCATAGTAGTACAACTGATTGATTGGTTGGTTGATAAAAATGGACATGGCTCCAGATAATACTCTTGTTGCTGAAGAATTTGAAAAGATTTCATTAACTTTTCTCATAATTCAATCAATTAGTGGTAGTAGTACAATCAATATACCAATCAAGCTGTTAATCCACCAACAAGCAGATTTGGTGAATTGGTACATATGAATGCCGTCCAAGAAAAAGCAGACAGCCATTTTTTGTTGCTTTGTTCCTTTGTTCATATCATGGAATCAAACTGAATTAATCCAAACCAAATTTGCTACTACTACTACTGCTGCTAATTATACTAGTAATTAGGTACCAAACCAAGGCAATTAATATCCTCCTCTTGAGTGATTAATTAATTAATTAATTAACCAAATCACCACCTAGTAAAAACTCTGTCTTGACCAATCAAAGCTTGATCCTTTCCCAAGTTGTCATGGCGAAGGATGGATGGATGGATTGTTTCTAGAAGAGCTCTCTGGTGACGAGCGGCGCAGCGGCGTTCCACGTGCTCTGGCTTGTCCGGTCGGCGGCGGCGGCGGCGGCGGCCGGGAAGAACTGGCAGTGGCTGGGCAGAACGTTGCCGCCGGCGACGGCTGCGGCGGAGGAGGAGATGGTGTTAGATTTAGGATGGCATTGTTGGTGGTTAGGCTGCGGTGGCGCGCCGGCGGTGGCGACGCGGCGGCAGGAGGGGCACATGGTGAGCGTGGCGGCGGCGGAGGAGGAGGGCTGCATCCCGGGCGCCGACGGCGGCGAGGGCGCGGCCTTGAGCGCCCTGAGGTCGGCGAGCTCCTTCTCGAGGCGCTTGTTCTCGTCGGCGAGGCGCTCGCACCAGCGCTTGAGGTACTCGCAGTCCACCTCCGTCTGCTTCAGCTTCGTCCTCGCCCTCCGATTCTGGAACCACACCTCCACCTGCCGCGGCCGCAGCCCGAGCCTGTTCGCCAGCGCCACCTTCTGCTTCTGCATTAACAACACCACCAACACCGCCGATCAGCGCCCCGCGCCATGGACGAACACCTTCCAGATCACACACGAACCGGAAAAGGAAGGTGAGGAGGAGGTGGTTGCTTACGGGGTTGAGAGTGGAGTGCGTCTTGAAGCACTCCTCGAGCACGGCGGCCTGGTCCTTGGACAGCCTGAGCTTCTTCCGCCCGCCGGCGCCGTCCGCGCCGTCGTCGTCATCAACCCCGGATCCCGACCGCTCGAGCTCCCTCTCCCTCTTCCCGCTCGCGCTCGACAGCGCCGCCCCGCTGTCCGGCGACGTGGACGCCCTCCCCTGGTACAGCTCTTCGCCCCCAACCCCCACCGCGGCCGCAGCATGCGCCGCCTGATCCCGCCTCACGTCGCCGACGATCGAGTTGAGCGCGGCGACCCACGGGGAGGATGAGCCGCCGCCGCCGCCGGGGGAGGAGGTGGTGGTGGTGGTGGAGGAGGTGAGGCTGCCCTGCGAGGCCAGGCCGAGGCCGAGGCTGAGGCCCAGATCCAGGCTGCGCGGCTGCATCATGGCGGTGGCGATCGAGTGTTCGATCGAATGACGGCGAGGTGGAGGAGGAGGAGGAGATGAGTGGGAGGGTGGAGGAGGCGGGGGGTTTATAAATAGTGGAGGAGCTAATGATGAGCTGGTGCGAGTGGATCTCGTCGCGAGTCGCGACCAATTATTAATTGCGAGCCACTCGTCGTAGTCTCGGCTCGATCTGAGCTGAGCTCAGATGAGAGATCGAGCCGAGATAGTGCACGCGGCTGGATGCCTCGGGCTTGGCTCGCTGTGTGTGTGTGTGTTGGAACTTGCTTTGCTTTGCTTGCTTTAAATTTTGCCCCCACGGTAGAATTTGCAGCACCGATCACCATTTTACGTTATTAACGTTCATGTGAATACACGAGAGTTAGAAGCCTATCTACTCAGTTTGGAAGTTGGCAGTACGAAAATTCATATACGACCGATCATTGTAATGGAATTTATAAAAACAGAAGACAAACACGTTAGTCCTAAATAAAATAAATCATATAATTGCATTAGGATTTAAGTTGAAGGGTACTTTAGTTTTTTTATTGGTACGTGCGGGATAAATAAAAAATAAATTTGTTTTGAACAAAGGTAGTGGGAGTTTTACAGCAAACAATTCAATTCAAAACGTGGGAATTTTACAAGAAACAGTTCAATTTCCACACAAAGATTAAGTTGATGACTTTGTAGTTCTGTATCACTTATGTTAGCTATAGGAAACAGAAGTAGAAAGACAAAACTAGTCCTTGTCCTTGTCTCTTCACTACACTCTTTTCAGAGATTCCAGCATGTACCAGTATATACTGAATTTTCTTCTGAAAAAAAAATGGAAATGCAGCTGTGAAGGTATGTACTCCTGGGACAAATAAATTCAGACCGCCGATCGGTGCTGCTGGCCAGGAACAGTTTGAGGAGGCAGGCAGGCTCTGCCTTGGTATCGTCTACAAGAATATTGGATCTTACTGCTGACCAGTTCATCGATCTGACAGAGAAGAAAAAAATAAACACACGAATGGTTCAGACTAATTCAGACCTACTTACTGTAGCTGCTCATCAGCTGCATCTCTCTCCTCTGACGATCGAGCAGTGACGCAGATTCCAAGGAGCAAAACCTGCAAACAACAAAGGATCTCAGATCGAGCAGGAACAGATCGATCGATGGACCGGGATTAGCTGACAAGACTGCATGGAACATGGATGGATCATATCATCCAAAACACGGATGGAGGAAGAGGTCAATGTCTGATAGTGCATGCATGCATATTTCGTTAATTAATTAACTTAATTAAGTCTGAATTCCTGGGACGGTAGGTTGCTGATGTCCCCTGGCAAAACAACATTGGTTTAGCTTCCAATCCATGGATGTCGCGTTAATTTGCATGTTTAGGGCTAGGCAATAAAACTGACGAAATTGTTAATCACTCCAGCTTAATTAAACTGATCGAAATAGTACAACTGCAACATGCATGAATCCTGCATTTTAGGGTTAGCTAGCCTGCCTAGCAATTTAAGCAGCAACAGGGCTGCCTGCCTGCCTCCTAATCACTCAAAGTTACGTTTGTCAGCTAGCTAAGTACTACTAGCACATGAATACTAAATAATTAGAAGAAAATCCAGATAAAAAGGAATGCCATTGCCGTGGTTTTTTTCTTGTAAAAAAACTAAGTGAGCTGCTCTAACACTCAAGATCGAACACACCAAAAACAAAAACAAAAAAAGAATATCCAAGTGTATCAGATAACATCTGCACTTATTGACTAGTAGAATCAGAATTAAGCTGGGGATTAACCAACAACGTACGACATCATCATGAGATCTTCTTCTTGCAGCATTGTTCATCCTTTTTTTTTCTCCAGCTGTGCTCGTGAACCATGCATGACAGTCCAAGCAAACATTCTAGAACTCACCCCTCACAAAATCACTCCATCAGCTTACTATAATAAACCGAGCCGAGCCGAGGCCGTATCGGCTCGACAAGCCGGCTTGGTAGACAACAAAGCAAAGCAAGGGCCATGATTTTCTCCTCACCCAGCTGGGCTGAGGCCCCTGAGGAGTGGGGCCCACATGGGTAGAGAGGGAAAAACAAATGGGGTGGGTTAAAAGACAGGGTGGGCCCACAGGCCCGGCCGTGCGGCTCGCTTTGCCGGTACTTTTCCTGACACCCCCACAACCTCCCCGCAATCATTGGGGGGCTCCAACCCTCCCCCAGTCCAACTGCTGTACTTAAACTATTCATTCCTTCATCATTACCACCCCCCAAAATTATACTCCTCCAAAAATATTTTTCATCTTGAACACCAAATAAAAGAGAAATATACTCCACTACTACTACAGCATAAATAATCTCAGGGCTTTTGAATCCAGGCTAGATACTATCACTAATATATTAGTAGTATATGAGATTTATTCTTTTGTGCTAAATACAAGAGATTTTGATCGGACTGTTCAGATTTGTAGCATTATGATGTATCATATCCGGTCAAAATCTCTTATATTTTGGGACGAAGGGAGTAGGATAGAAACAAATAATTAAATATTATAAAGTTGGAAAGATAGATTTAAAATTAGTTTTCTAAGAATTCGTGTATAGATTTTCTTTTTTTGCAAAAATTACTCCACCTAGAGGCTCGGGCAGAATGCATATATTTATCCAACATTACTTTCATCCTTACAAAAAAACACGTAAGATTGCTACTCCAGATTTTGGAGCAGGGAATTTCACACGAAACAGATTTTTTGACGTCTAAAACATGTCGATATCAATATGGTGTATAAACGTAACGGAACTCTGTATGTATATTTTGTTGTGAGAGTAGCCATCGATGTCACTGAGGTTGTTAGTACGTAGGCCATTTGTAGGGGTTGCTTGTAGTAGGTGATGGCTATCCACACAAGAGATAGTGTGTTCATTTTTCGCAAAATGGCCGGTCGCATTTCCACAGCTTTTGAAGCATTATTCATTTAATTTCCAACCTTTAGCATGTTATCTCTCCAACTCTATTAGTACTCCAACCAAGCTAACCTCACCCCAGGTTGGAGGAATAATTGGCTGGGCCATGCCTGCCTCCCTTCTCAATGGTGGTTATTGTTCCTCCATTCTCTGGATTGTGGGGCCATCAACTTTTGCCCTGATGCACTCTATCATTGCATTGCATCGTCAGTTTCTTTCTTATTCTCTCTTTCCCTGATAACTTCTGCTTTTGCTCTAAAAAAATCTGCACTTTTCCTCACCGGCCGTTTTGTTCAATTTGACTAGGCACGAATGATAAAGAAATGTGCACAGATAATAATCTTAGTGGAATCTGACCAGACATTATCATAGTAGGGGATTTTGGGAGTAAACGAACAAAATTTCGAGTTACAAGTTGAGCTATCAGTTAGAAGCCACACAAACATCATTAAGGTGGAGTGGATCTTCCAGGAAACAAAGGATTAGCTAGAGATTAGAGAATTTAATCCTTGACTAAAACTTTTGTCCATTCCACAATTAACCAACAGTAATATACTTTTACCAATATTTAGCCAATTCACATAAGCTGATTAGACTTACAATTTAACAGTCCCTAGCTATATAAAGGTTATAGAAAGTTCTTTTTTTTTCCTTCAGCTAGCTGGGGTTTCTTTTTTCTATGTACATGTATGCATGATTATCTTTTGGGGACTTTAAATTCTTCCCTTTGTGCAGAGGGAACTGGTGATGGGCAGCATGCAATGCAATGATAGGTCCCATGTTTATGTATCTTGACATGACAGAGAGGACTACAGGACCAATCTTGTGCTGAAAGCTGCATTAAGCAGATGGGGTGTTTGAATAATGGTTATAGGATGTCCACTTAGGGTGGCGTTCAAGTCCCCTAGATGTTGTTGTCGGGTCAAGTGGTGATTTATTTTCTAATTTTTTTTTATTTTATGAGCAAATTATTAATCACTACATGCACAAGCTATAGCTAGCCAGTGATGAACGGCCACTAGAGCTGACCCTACCCATTTCAAGGCATATGGTAGTAGCTACTTGATGAGTACCGGTACACATTTGTTTATATCCTAATTGGAATGTGATCATTAAGAAAGATTAGCACCATTTCGCGGATTTTAAAAGGAGATAAATATATATGTGGATGTGCTCTTGATTATGAAATGGTGGGTTGATACTATTTGAGAGATTTTTATTCAAAACAAAAGTACTAATGAAGAAGGCGTCATAGGGTTATTAGAAAACGAAAGAGTATCAGGTAGGAGTACCAAATAATTGGCTTGTGATTCAGTGGCTAATGTCTCCATCAATTGGAGAAAAAAGGGATAAGAGATTCATACATATCCATAATCTCCACCGTGATATATACTTTTGACGTTTCCTCGTTAATATGCTCTTACTCCATTGTCTTTCTTCTGAAAGTGAGTGATTTGATCAGATTTGCTCCACCAATTACAACCCAATAAATTAAGGAAACAATTGTAAATTAAAATAAACACCACAACATTCACTTTCCTTAATTGACACTCGTTCGTGATGAAACCCCTCAAAAACACACACATATATATACATGATCAAACGACCTTCCCCCCTCCCCCGACTTATCGCGTATACAAACATCCCGTCGTCGCTAGCTTGTCTTCAAATCCGTCACGCAGCAAGGCTCAGATCAACTTACAAACATATTGTTTCGCTTATTCATATGTTTATCTGAATCGTTTATTAGCAAATAAATGATCATTTGTTAGTAAAACTTTTATATATGTGTCTTTAGCGACACATAAGCAAATGTTGTAAAATAACCTACGATAAAAACAAAAAAATCAAATTCAAAATTAAATACTAAAATTTAAATTTTGGCTTATAAGTATAAGCATATATAAGACAAACAATAAGGCCCTTAATTTGCAATTAACTTTTGCTTGGTTTTTTTTTATGAAATTAATTTTGCTTGGTGACAGTATACCACATGTACTAGTATATGGTGTGTGGATGTAACAATTTGGTTGGTTTCTTTAACCTTGGGAGTGCAAACCCCAATGCATGGGGGGGGGGGGGGGGGGGGGGGGGGGGNGAGTAGTCCTACAATGGCACTTGGGTGGCTGAATTGGTGGTGGGTGTTGTGGGTTAGCTAGCTGTCGCTCACGTGCGCCCAATCATGCGCACACCGAGTGAGCGTCGACCGGGCCGGGCCCACCTGTACGAGGCAGCCGGGGACTCCCCATGTGCCGCCCTCGTGGCCGCCAGCCCGCTGGTTGTTCATCATCTCGCTCCCAATTATTTTTATTTTTGCTCTCAAAAATTTTTTTGTTTATACAAACGTAACATTTGTGCGCACGTACTCACCTATCAAAGGGTAATCATCTATAACTGAAAAAATAATTTTAGCCGTAAATACGAGAACTTGTCCCATAAATACATCACGTACGACCAAAATAATAGTTAGTTGTAAATGTGAGAATCCATATAAGTATAGGATTTAAATTCGGATAGATTAGTTTCATCACAAAGCTCAAACAGGTAAGTTACGTTCTCTTCGTATTTATTTATTTTTCTGCGTCCACTTGATTGCATGCTATAGCTTCTCTCACTTAGCTTATGATTAATTTCGTCATTGGATCCCAGATCCCCTCCAACTAATCATGCCTTGTTCTTCAGTCGTTGGGCAACTTGCTTGGACGGTTGCTTGATTATTACTGGCAATATATTATTGCTTATATAATTAGCTGCATTGTGTAATTGGCACAAGAACTTGGCCGGTAATAATGCATGTATAGTTAGTAGTACAAGGGATTAGCTGGAGGTCGATTGGTGAGATTAATTGTTGTTGATCGACGATGATGAGAATTGGATAGCTAGCTAGGGAATTATTGGTCTCAAATGATGGTGGAAGTTGAAAGCTACCCAAGTCAGACGCCACCATATGTACTACACATATACATGTACGCTTCTCATCTACTACTTCTAGCTGTTAATTATTTGCAGTTAATAATTTACTTGCATGTTCTAATGCGCATATATATACTTGTACTACTACTATATTACTCATATTAATTAATTGGAGAGTGAAAATGTGTGCAATGAGAAGATGACGTTAATTAGATATATATATAGGTATAGTACAAGAAGCGTATAGTACAAAACGGTGGCCGGCATGCAGCGTGACGGCCAGCTCGCGGCGTTTGTTAGCTTTCCGTTGCCAACAATGAATGATCGATCGATCGATCGAACTACCCATGCGCATTGACGGGATCGAAGCTTGAATGCATGTACACCCATTAATTGGGTCTCATTCTCTCTGAGCCGATCGATCGATCAATCGATGAATCGAATGATTGGTGGAATGCGCACGCATTAACGACTGAACGAATTATTGCACTTTTTGTATGGACATATGGATCGACCAATTAATGTTATACTTCCTATTTTCTAAAATGTAGTTACCTCTATGGTTCAAAGTTTGTTTCAAAATATAACTAAATCCAAAATGGTAACGTACTCTGTGCATAAAAGTTTTACATGCACATTTCATACACACCAACTAACAAATATCATAAAAAGACTCTGAAAAAATTAATGCATATATTATTAATAATATTATACCTATGTATAAAGTCTTAACGTCAAATTTATTATATTTTAACCGTAACAAAGAAATTAAAAATTTTAACAGTTTTAAGAATATAAATATGTCATAATTTTATTTTTTATATTGCTATTTGTGTATGATGAATTTGAAAATAAAACTTTACACATAGATGTAATACTATTGAAATACATGTACAATTTTTTTTAGAATTTTTTAATAATAATTGTTAGTTGGTGTGCACGACGTGTACAAGTAAAAGCTTGTGTGCATATGATATGTTTTCGTGTGTGTTTGTAATAATGAAACGTCTAAATTACCCTCATCTCTACAACCCATTCACACACCTTCCACCAATAGTTATAATTGATGAATGACATTTTAGTCTTTTTACCTTGTGAAAAACTTCAGAAGTGACAACATTTCGGGAAGAGTCGTATGTGCATGAAAAGGTATGTATAACTAACGGTCAATTGGATGCGATCGATGAAATCAAGGGACCATATAGATATCGTCATGTAATCAATATTTCTCGTTTAGCAATTGCTTGCAAGTCATTTCCATTGACTCATATTAATATGTTTTTCCGCCATTTCTCCTGTGCAAATTCACAAACAAGCAGCCCACAAGTAACGACAGCAAAGAGCAAACTGAACCTGTCTACTTACTCCATTGTGGTATCCACACCACATTCCACATAGGCCGGCCACTTGTCACATGTGCCAATAATACTAGCAGCTGCCTTGTATTTGCATGCATATATAGTTGCATTTGTACCTTATCACTGCCTCTAGCTAATTAGCATAGTACATATGCTGGTTTAGTTTGACCCTATTAGCCGACATCTCCATGCTGTCAAAACACACACACATGCATGTCCAACACCGGCCGTGTGATTCCAGCCGGCCTAGCTGATAGTTATTGGGTAATGTAGGTCTTATTTGAGAAGCTTGAGATTCTGAAAGTATTTGATATGTGTTATCAGCTTGTGAGTATCTAAAAATGTTAAATTTTCCACTTAGTTTTAGTTTCTAATTTATTCTCAAAATTCTCATAATTTAAACTATTTAAAAAAAGCTAAATATTCTATAAAAAGCTGTAGCTATTAAAAGCTTTCTCGAATAGCCTACAGTATGGCAGACAGGCTGACATGTACAGAGGAGGGAAGCTGCATGCATGCCTGCCTTTTCATTCGTAACAAGCAGCTTAGCTAGCTGGATGGATCGGTCGGTAACTGCTGCTGCTAAATTATTATTAGTAGGATGGATCTGGAGCTGCACATGGATGGCTCTGCTCGTAATCATTTCCTGCATCATGATGATCCTGCAGAGAGCGAGAGAGATAAGTAGATCGATCAGCAAATATATTTGTCAATAATTGTGTACGTGGGACGCTAGCCACATGCGTGGCTGTCTTAGTTAATTTGTTTGTTTGCTTGTTAATAAATACCATGCTATATAATATAATAGTATAATGTATGCTTTGAATTAATGATTCTAATATTCAGTTGATCGATCTTGATTGCCCATGAACAAACACATACGGTTAAAGAGTAATCCTCTTGATTGTCCATGAATAAATACATACGGTTAAAGAGTAATCCCCCGTTTTATATTATAAGTCATTTGACTTTTTTCTAATCAAATTTTTTTAAGTTTGATCAAATTTATAGAAAAATATAGTAGTATCTTTAACCCAAATCAAACATATTATCAAAATATATTCAATGTTAAATTTAATGAAACTAATTTGATATTTTAGATGTTGCAAAATTTTTATATAAACTTAATCAAACTTAACAAAGTTTAACTTAAAAAAATTCAAATGATTTATAATATGAAACGGAGGGAGTACAAAAAGTGAAGAAAAAATAGTTTTTAAATAATGGAGATGGTAAATATATTTTTAAAAAGATACGGTTTGAGCGTAAAAACAAACATATAACTATAAAATCGTTTTCCTTTACTATTGATTCTACTACTCCCTCTGTTTTATATTATAAGCCGTTTTGACTTTTTTTCAATCGAACTTTTTAAGTTTGATCAAATTTGTAGAAAAATATAATATCATTTTCAACACAAAACAAACATACTATCAAAATATATTTAATATTAAATTTAATAAAATTAATTTAATATTATAGAAGTTGCTAAATTTCTCTGTAAATTTGATCGAAAAAAAATGATTAGTAAAAAAATCAAAAGCAATTTATAATATGAAACAGAAGGATCGAGTACTAATTAAATTACTATGACATTACATTAGACGCTAGCTATGTGTAGCTAGGGATCGGAAATGCATGTTATAATTTACTTAGGGTACGTATTCTACCCTAGATTATATTGTTTTAAGAAATTAAAAGAAAAGCATCGCGCTACAGGCCATACATGCATGCGTGCAATCAGGCCATTGACAGCAAGTTCAAGTGCAGCAAATCCGGGTCCGGTTTCGCAACAAATTAAGCTGGTAATAGGTTGCTAAGCTAGCTTAGCTAGCTCTAGCTAGGGATGATTAAAGTAGGCGACAACATGCGGATTATGGTAATGCCAGTGGCCGGGCTAATTAACTAAGATAATTGATTGATTATATTAGCTGCATATATGTGCATGCCTGCCTCGATTATCGTGCAAATGTGCATTGCCAACACGACGGAGGAGGAGGAAGACGACGACGTGGACGAAAGCGAAGAAGAGGAAGCTAGCTAGGGCAATGGCAATGGTGGCGTCGCAGCATATGCATGTGCGATGCGGTGGCGTGTGCGTGGAATCCCAATGCGGCCAGCGACGCCGAGGCGTACGGGCATGCATGTCGCCCACACGTGCACGTGCATATGCATGCCCCGGTCAACATTCGCCCGCATCACCACCCCCCATATTGCCACTATTTTATACTCTCTCAATTCGTCTCTGTTTTTCTTTTTTTTCCTCTCTCTCTCTCTCTCTCTTTGATTTGAATATGACCAAATGGGATGCCTTTTGTTTATAGAAATTGTTTAAATTCACGCACATATATAAAATCATCGGCCGTGTGTGTGTGTGTGTTCGCGCTTTCCTGGCACTTTCGTCGTCGTGTTGCAGGTGTGCGCTCGCTCGTGTCCACGGGCATCTGATTCGCACGGCGGCACGTGCCACTGGAATTTCCACATGCCAGCTTCTAAACTGCCGCCGATCGATCAGGTGCATGCATGTACAGTCAGCCGGCTAGAGCTAGCTTCCATGGCCGGATTGATCGGCCGGCCGCGGGCTGAAGAGGAGTGTTGCTAGCGATTTTTTTTCAAGATTGTATGGCAAACATACACGCGCGCGCACTACTACTACACAAGCAACACCATTCTCACACTTCCATGAATGTGTCCTCTAACCTATGCTCGATCTAAGCGATAAAAATCAGCGGCATATCACTCTGTGACGTCACTAAAATTCTATTAAAAACTCACCTGCATGTGAGTAATATTTGTGGACACCAGCATTTAAACTCTGATTGATAGAGTTATGCACCCACGACTTCACCGCTACATCACTGGTGCTTCTCCGTTGCCAGAGATATATATACAACCAATACTATAGAACTGCTTAAAGTTGTCTCTATCAGTGTCACTTCGATAAAAAAAACAATATTGATAAGGGTTTCTCGCTCACAAACCACCGTGCGTTCCCGACGGACAAAATCCTACGCTGATAACACCATCAATTTTGATTTATAAAAAAGATCGGCATTGATAACATGGTGTGCCACATCATTGCCGTTTGTTGTTACAAACCGGCACACGATATAGTTTTGGTAGTACCGGTTTTCTAACGAACTAGCACGAATAAAATGATCGAGCCTAGCTCGGGAGAGGGAAAAATCTTTTTAAGTGCATAGATCGTGCGAGCCAAGAAAAATCTCCAACTCTCCTGTAGGTCATTCTTTTGCAATTTTTTACCTTTCCAATATAACTAATGAACTCTTAAAGCTTTTACCTGTCGAACAAGATGTTTTTTCAAAGCCATGGCATTAAACATTTAAACAGTAATATGTCTGTACATTGCAATGGGCCCATACCACTTGGAATGGAATGTGTGTGATCTATTCTAAAGCACGCATTTTGTAGCAACCGTTTTTATTTTTTTTTTTTTTCTGAGGGAGACCATTCTTTTCTGAAGAGCGTGTGGGAAGAGGACGCACTACGTGTGAGGGGTGGGAGGATGAACGACTTGTGATATCTTGGCCCAATTAGGATTTAACCTGTGTGGCCCATAAGAACTGTATACGCATATTTAGCAAAGTTGTAACCAACTTATAAAAGCTTATTGCTCCAACCAAATCACTCCGGGGTTAACCCTTTTACTTAAAGTTAGGATGAAAGTATAAGTGGAGTGGTATGTTGTAGCGCCAGTTCCGTCGTGGCGTTAGCGGGAAAACCTAAATGTTAAAAACCCTAATTGCGAAAATTTGTTCTTCGTTCGTGCTTTGCGTGTGTGCCAAGGTCTCGTCTCCCTCTCTCTGCTCCCTGTTCGAATTCCGGAGAAAAAGTCCCACCTCAAAATTCAAATCTAAACTCCAACTCCTTCCAAATAAAAATCCTCTGAAAAAGTCTAGTTTGCGTCCCTATGTTTTCTTGGGCCGCCTTTTCTCAGCCGGCCCGATTTCGCCTCTCCTCCCCTCGGATTTTTCCCCTCCCTCTTGGGCCGCGCCGGCCCGACCGCGTTGGCCCGCTCCCGGGCACGTGCCGCGGTAGAGCGCCGACCACACGCCGCGCGCTCCTTCTCTCTCCCTCGCGCGCGCGCTGCCCCTTTTCTCTCTCCCTCTCTCTCTCAGCGCCGCCGCCGCCTTGAATCCTCGCGCCGCGCCGCTCCAAGCCGCTAGCGGCCAAGCCGGGCGCGGAGCTCGCTCTCTCGCCCGTGTCGTCCCAGAGTGGCAAAGTCCATTCCTCCCTTTCCTTTCCCTCTCTCCCCTTTTCCCCTTTTCGGCCCGGCGGGTCTGCCGCCGCGCCGGCGACCACACGCTTGCTCGCGTGATCGCGCCGAGTTCCTTCTCCTCGAAGCCAAAGGCCGAAGCTCCTATAAGCTCCTCCGCTTCCCCCTTTCGCTCACTCGGTCTCCTCCTCCACCACTAAAACCGTCACTTCGCCGCCGCGCCATTGCCGCCGCTTTCGCCGTCCGCTACCAGAGCTTGTGGACGCGAGACACGGACTCCGGGCGCTCGCTTCCTCCCCTTCCTCAGCCCGAGGCTGAGACGATCACGTCTCGTGCCGCCGACCACTCTTCTCGGCGAATCGCCCCCCCGCGGTAACACTCCCTCCAACCCTCTCTCTCCGTCGTCATCCCTATCTAGGTCGCTAGTTAGCTCACCGCCGCCCTCCCAAGCTCGTAGACGCAGTAGAGCCGCCGTTAGCGTCGTCGTTGTCTTCTTCGCTCGTCGTTACGCCGCCGCACGGTGCCGAGCTCCACATGCCGTCGCCAGCGCTCTCCGGTGCCACTCCGCCCCTCCCGATGCTTGGGACGAGTTCGTGGACTCGTGTAGGTGCTTCCCCTTCGTCGAATCAACCCCTAGCCGTCCCGGCGAAGTTCCCCTCTTTCACCACCGGTGACTTGCGCCGCCGCAATTCGTCATCGTCGTTCGTCCTCCGGCGAATCCGAGCCCTTGGTTCGCCTCCTCGTGCGTTGCTCTCCACTCCGGTGCTCTCCCCCTTGTCGAACCCGCCTCGCACCGTCCCGGGGCCCGTCGCCGCCGCCCGCCGTTGGATGCCGTCGCCATCGTCTTCCTCCTCTCTTCGTCCACCGTGGCCGCCACGTCGACGCCATGTCGCCTCACTCTCCGTCCTTTGGTGCGCGCGGTCCACGGGAGTCGTGAGGCTGCGCGTGGATCCGCCGCGCACGCGTCCACTCGGCGCACGCGCCCGCACCGAGTCTACCCAACCCTGGTGCCAACTCCCTCCGTGCACCTAGTCCTCATGAGCTGGGTCACCGACAGGCGGGCCCCGTTCGGGACCCGCACGATGGACCGCGGTCCACCGATCCGCTCTCTCGCGCCGCGATCCGGCCCACTCGGCCTCTCTCCTCGCGGCCGCGTCGCCCGCGTGGGCCGTGCCTCGCTAACCGGCCTGTTCGGCCTCTCCCCGCGTTACTGCTCGGCCTTGGGCCGTCACCCCCACGCGTCGGTCCGCTTCGCTCGGCCGCGCTCGCGCCAACTCTCTGGGCCGCGCCTCGCAACCGGCCCAGTTGCCCCGCACGCGCCCCGTTCAGCCGTGGGCCGCCTCTATGCACGCGTCGCCCCGCGTTGCTCGGCCGCGCCAACGCTTTGCATTGGGCCGCACCTAGCCGCCCAAAACAAAGTCCAATTCACGTCCCTCCTCCATTTCTTTTTCCAAAGGATTTAATAATTCTTTTCCATTAGCCAGAAAATCAATTAATCTTAGGAAAGCCATATCTCTCAATCCGTTCGTCCGATTAACTCCATTCGACTTCCAAAATTTCTCAAAAATTGAGATATATCTAACGGCACAAATAAGTGGTCATTAATAGGGCTTTCTTTTTGATCGTTGTGTTGAGTCGCCTCGTTTCGCATGTAGCATTGGAGCCAGAAGACTCGTAGTGTGCGGATTTCGTGGTGGAAGCTCAAGATCTCGAGCAAGGCAAGTCACCTTTGATCAATTGAACCCATAATTTGAAACTAAGTATTTTATTTCTCAAATTATGCATTCCCTAGATTTCACATGGCAAATTGGCCGCGGGTTGCAATATAGCCGGCAGGCCTGACCTACTTGTTGCATTTGACCACCTTGATTATTGAATGACCTAAACATCCCTTGTCGCCTGTTATGTTAAGCCTCGATATTCGTATCCCAGGTACGAGTACCGTAGCATTCCTCAAAATTTAAAATGATCAACTGGGTAAAACTTGGGTTTACAAAATCCTCGAAAAACCCGACACCTGGATCGGTGCCTTGAAAATAAAATGAGTTTCCAAAACTCGCGGTGCGGGAGATGTACTGGAGATACGGTTTTCCCGTTCTTGCCTTAAGGACCGATTCCTTGAGAATTACATCCGAGCATATAACAAGTGCGACCACATGGGTGAATGGGACACCCCTCGCTGAGTAATTAGCTAGGCCAGGGAAATCTTAATGCCAAGGGACAAGTGGATTCACTGGGGTGGTGTCGGGGAGGACCCCTAGGCTTCCTGGCACAACATGGTCTGGGGACCTAACCTGTTGTTGGTCTGTGGGACCCCTCCCGTTGGCATAAGGTGACCCTGAGTCAGCTTTCGAAATGCCTTGTCATGAAAATCTCAAAGTCACCAGACGTTGCTGTTTTGCACAGGCTGGGTGACCCGGGTTAGTAACGTCGTGTGGGTAAAGTGTATCCTCCTCTGTAAAGGTTAATAAACTGTTCGAACAGCCATGCTTACGGTCATGGGTGGATGTGAGGTGATTCCTTAGCGTAGTTTTGTTTGACTACTGCTTTATGAACTACTGTTGGCGTAAGGGAATCCTTTCAAATGCTTGTCTTGTGGCTGTCGGGAACAGCCGGACTCAGGGAGTCCGTATACCTGTTGGCAGGGAGCCACTCGAGCAGATGATTTCAATCTATACATTTCACTACTCCGGCCGGATAAGATGCACCTTCTCATCCGTGCCGTTGAGAAGCACTCACCTAGTTGCTTCCGAAAGCTTTAAACAAAAATTGAATGCGAAATTAACTAGCCCTTCCTTGAAGCTTGCAATAAACACCTTAATTTCCCCTGACTTGCTGAGTACTCCCGTACTCATCCTTGCTCTATATAAATAACCCCCCAGTTCTCGAAGAAGCAGAGATGGACCCCGCTAACGAGGAGCACTTCTAGGAGTAAGCCTGCTTCGAGTAGTAGTAGGGTTTCGGCTTAGTTCCCAAGTCATGCTTGTGGCTTTGGGCTAGTCTCTGTTTTCGCCTTTTTATAATGCAGTTGTGAACTCGGGGTCTGTCCGCAGTTCCAACAATGGTTATAGCCCTACTCTTAATAAAGAGACCTCTGTTGTTGTGATATTCAATCTCCCTGTTGTACCAGCACTGTTTCCTGGGACTGGTATAGGATTATAGGTTAATTTGGATCGCCTTACTCTAGTTTCCTTTCGGGGCTAGTTTGGGGCGTGACATGTGTAAGTGGGCTCGTCCGTCGGATGGGCTGGGCTACACGGTTCTAAATGGCAGGATGCTACATGATGAGGACACAACTAGCTCGGATATAACCATGACTACCTTGTGTATTAATCAGTCAAAGGTTAACCAGTTCTACATAAGATTTACTTGTTATATTTTTGAACATACGTTGCTACATAATGAGTTTTGTTTGTTTTCGTTTGCAGAGGTACTTGCTTGAATGAAGGAAAAGAAGCCGAGCATAACGAATGCATGGAATATCAAAGAAGTCGACTTCGGGTGCAATTCGGAGTCCAGGACCAGTCTGCACTAAAACGGGCGCCCAAGTCGCATACGTGCTCGGATTGGGGCATTCTTTATATGGATGGAAAGCTAAGAAGATAACCTTTCCAATGGATCTGGTCCCATGTCCAAATTCGTTACGAATCATCGGGAATTGACCGAACAAGTTGACGTTCAGAGTCTGTCCCGGCGCTGCGACGCCGTATTTGGGCCTTTGGCCCGTGTATCGTGTTGGAGCCCATTAGGGTTGCGTCAAGGGGTGCTTGCACGACCCTAAACTCCATATATCAGTAGCCGTCGCTATCTTTAGGTTTTGGGTTTTGCTTAGATTAATCTGTCAAGAACAGTTTCGCCGCTAGATCGGTTTGTAAGACCCCAACTTGTGAGCTTAATCATTCATCTGCAATTTTGGTTGTATTCTATCTCGTTCTTGTTTGTGTTCTTCGATTGGCAAACAGGGATTAGCCTTCTCGGCGAGGTCACCCGCGTTTCGACACGGGTGATAACCAGAGAAGACGTGGTGCTGCGATTGCGGGGCTCAATAGCGTGCGCGTTCAAGAAGCCGGATCGATTTGTGTCGCGACTCCGTCCAAATCGTTGTTTATCAGAACCTTTCGGAAGGTCGGGAACTCTAGTGCACATCACTACACGACTCTGCTTTGAAGAAACAGAGATTATAGAGGTACCACTCTGATTTAACAATTGTCAGGCCCGATTTAAGTGGGTAGGTCAGGGGTATTACGGAATTGTCAGGCCCGGTTTAAGTGGGTAGGTCAGGGGTATGACGGTTCCCGTTTGGCTTGGTAGGTTAGGGGTATGACGGAATTGTCAGGCCCGGTTTAAGTGGGTAGGTCAAGGATATGACGGTTCTTGTCTGGCTTGGTAGGTCAGGCCTAGTTTAAGTGGGTAGGTTAGGGGTATGACGGTGCCCGTCTAGCTTGGTAGGTCAGGGGTATGACGGTTCCCGTCTGACTTGAATGAGGAGAGGAAGGACAGAGATTGCTTGCAAGGCTAGACTAAGCACACAAGCAAGAGCCTTTCTTTCAGGCCGGGCTTCCCAAACTGTGGAAATTAGCCATTCCACTTCGCCTAGCGCCTAACTCGGTTAGGGGCCTAGGTCCACGTATTTTTGTATACCATTTTGAACTCTGTGGGTACTATGAGCGATTACACTTGGAGGCTCCGAGCCCTACGTCCATTTAGCGTGACGACGCCTGGTCAATGGCAATGCCACGGCTATCAATTATGTCGATGTCTTCAGTGGCGGATCTAGAAAATTGATTCGTTGGTGTCATAATATGTCTATCGGTGTTATAGTATACTAATTATACTTAGACCATAGTGTTATAATATATGGATAAACAGTTTAACCATAGATTTTACCGAAAGTCATCGCTGTCACCTGAAACCGACGCTAACACTGTAGATCCACTCCTGGATGTCTTCTTGGTGGCCTAGTCGCTCTTGCTGCCTTACTGTCTCCCTAAAGCTTTGACCACAACCTTAAGGGTTTATGGTGGCAAGTATGTTCTAGAGCTCTCGAAATTCTTGAGCCGGCCATGAAAATTGTTGTGTGCACTTCCTCACTCCCATCTACACTTCATTATGTAAAATAGGTCTCGTGTAAGGCCAAAATGGGTTGGCGCAATACGCTAATAATTAAATCATAAGTCTACAACAGAGTAACCAAAATCGTAAGTCACACCATTAAGTTGCAGTTTGTTTGTCTTCTCAAAACTGACGTAGATGATACTACATTAGTGCAAGTGTGCACAACTAATTGACGTAACTAACCAAATGATAGACCAACACCCAATCTAAATGAACTGTCAAAAGTTGATTCAATTCCCACTTGTGCTTACTAACTACCAAAGATTCAACAGCTACATTTTTAATTCTTATAAAGAAAAAAAAAGGCTATGCCTGGTAGAGGGAAAAGAATTCAGCTCAAAACATGGAGTATACTAAACTACGAATTTTAAAAAGGAGGTCAATTAATTAGTTCTTCTCATGTTATTTCATCAACTTTTCATGTGCATACATGAATCGATCCTACATTTGTCAAAACTAATTAACTTGCACTTGATCGTTCAAAATACACAGAAAAATGAGTGATTAATTCAACTCTGTTCTACTCTTGCGTCTTGCCTGTGTGCGTCAATGACAGTTCAGTTCAATGTCATCTTCTCCTAGCTAGAGATCGCTAGCTTGTCATATTGGTCATGGCGGCGCATCGATCTATCTCGCCGCCCTGACCGCCTTCGCGAGTCCCGATGATGAGCCGCCGTACGACGCTGCCCCGGTGTGATCTTTGAATCCGCAGAGGAACTGCGGGTGGCCGGGGAACATCGCCGCCGGCGACGGCACGCCGGCATTGGCGTGGGCGGCGGCGGCGGCGGCGGCGGACGAGGTGGCGACGCGCTTGCAGGAGAGGCACATTGTGAGGGTGGTCAATGGCGGCGCGGCGGCCGGCGTCGCCTTGAGCGCCCTGAGCTCGGCGAGCTCCTTGTGGAGGCGGCGGTTGTCGTCGGCGAGCTGGTCGCACCAGCGCTTGAGGTGCTCGCAGTCCACCTCCGTCTGCTTCAGCTTCGTCCTCGCTCGGCGGTTCTGGAACCACACCTCCACCTGCCGCGGCCGCAGATTCAAGCTTTTAGCCAGAGCAACCTTCTGCTTCTGCATATCGTCCATGCATGGAGGAAGCAAGCCAATGTCATTCTCTCGGATCCAATCCAATCCACCATTGGCGATGAGTCTATCGTGTTCGATCGAGGAGAAGGGAGAAGAAGCTTACCGGAGTGAGGGTGTGGTGCGTCTTGAAGCACTCCTCGAGGACGGCGGCCTGGTCCTTGGACAGCCGCAGCTTCTTGCGCGCGCCGCCGCCGCCGTCGCAGCCGGCGTCGTCGACCTCGTCGCCGCTACCGCTGCCTCGCTTCCCGCTGCCGCTCGACACCGGGCTGCCGGGTGAGCACGCGAACCTCTCATCCTCCGCCGCCACAGCCACACCACGGCTCACTTCTTGCTCCGCCATGCCGGAGTTCAGACAGAACCCGGCAGCCGGCCATGTCGCCGCCGCCGCCGTCGTCACGCCTAGCCCGAGGCTCAGGCCAAGATCCAAGCCTTGCCTCTCCATGTCTAACCAACCAAGCTATGAGCTATCGAACTCTAGATCAGTAGCTACAAGTAAGTGCTAGTGTGCTACTAGTACCTAGTGGTGGAGTTCGCCGGCGCCGGAGACGGTGAAGAGAGGAGGAGAAGATGGCGAGGGGTATAAATAGATGGATGAGATGATGAGGAGATCATGGATGAAATCAAGAAAAGAAGATTGGTCGACAATGATGAGCTGGTGGCGCGTGGGTGGATCTGCTTTGGAGATTCTTGAGGCCAGCCAGCGATGGCGCGCGCGCGGATCCTGCAGTTTGCGAGGCTGCTTTGACCTGACCACCATTACAGCTAGCTTGATGAGAAGAGAAGAAGGTAGTAGAACTGCAGCTGCATGCTTGCGAGAGTAATCAATCAGCTGAATAATAATTGGGGATTCCCAGGTGAGATTAGCAGCTAATTAAACTAGTCCAGTCAAGGGAGAATATTTTTCTAACCTAAAAAAAAAGAGAGATAGAGAGAATATTTTTCTCCATCCAAAATATTTGCTGTGTAAGTTTGCTTGGGTGAGTCGCTATCGATTTGTGTAAGAAATATATGGAGTGCGGCTGCACGATTTCAGGTGTTGTGGTTGTGCCAATCTAGGAATTGAAGCTTCAGTTTTGAGCTTGAAGCCACAGTGCAAGAAGCTTAACTGACGGTATATATTTGGAGGAATTTTGCAGGATTTTCATACTATTTAATTCAGTTCATTCCAAAATTTCTACGCTCTAAAGGAGATTTACACATGTCAATCTTTGGTGTGTCGGAGTAATCACATGAATTTGTATTTTTGGATGAAGAAATATTCCAGCCTCTGCATAAGGCGTATATTCAACCATTCATTGTTACAAAGCATTAGCATCCTTCATAAAATTCAATAAGGCGTATATTCAATCATTCATTATTAGAAAGCATTAGCATCATAATTCAATCTCGAACAGATTAATTTGTAAATTGTTGTAATTTTGTTTTGAGAGAAAACTGTTGTAAATTTTCATATTACTCTCTGAATAAAACAGTTCTAACCAACTCCCTCCCATCTAAAATTACAAATAAATTAACTTAACTACTCCTAAAAATCCACTATAAACCCAAACGGGGCCTTAATCATACCGACATTATTGTTGGTCCCGGGTGAAAATTAAGAGACAATCCTGTTTGGGCATGTCGGGATGGCTGCTGCTGGTCTCATGGCTCGGTCGGTCGGTCGGTCGATCGATCGATCGTTTTGGGTTAAGCTTAAGCAGCAGATCGATCAAGTGGTACAGTAGGTCAGTAGCTGGCTAGCTCATCATTTTCTACTCAACTCATCAATTCATCATGGTTCTAATGATGGATCGACCCCATGACTCCATGAGACAGCTTACTACGTGGTCCATATTATAGCCCCTTCATGGATTATTGCCAGCTTTGTGTCTGAATTATATAAGATGCTATAGCTGCTTAGGTAGTACTCATTGCACAGTAGTTGTACTTGAAAAGGAATCTGGAGACAGAGAGGAGCCAATTTGTGAGTGTGCAAGTTGCAGACTTAAGTTCTTGCATGATAGATATGAACCGTATATAGTGCATCCTAATCAAGCAATTAGTAATGCTGATTAATTAGTATGATGTGCGCGCACTCCTATATTAGTCATGCATTTTTAGTTATAGTTAGTTGAATAATGGTAGACATCATGTGCACATCATATAATCCGTACATACTGCATATTGAGGTGGATTAATTATCATGGTGCTGTGTTTGTTGAAAAGAAATAGTATGAATGAAGATAATATACACTTGTACTCATCATTGAGAAAAAACAGAAGAATGTACTACATATAGTATCTAGCAGAGACGACATAACCAAACAAAACCAACAAATTAGATGGCTAGACCATTCCAACAAAAATATAATATCACCACGTAAACGGATTAATCACTCTTCTGAAATTCAGGGTATACAAGGAAGTGGACAACACAGGAGAATAGAAAGGATTGACTGGAATTTCAGGTACATATAGAGAATTTTCTCTCTTTCTAAAGATGTCACTAGTGTCACATGCATGACTACAGTACATTGCTTACAGTATTACCATGCATGTATATATGCAGCGTTGAGAGATCTACCCCTGACACATCATATACACATATACAGTATAATGTGGTTACTATACGTTAACCAAGATGGATGCATTCATATGTGTAGTTGGGTGAGTAGATACATAATTGCGCCCGACAACGCCATGTTGTGGTAATCATGCATGCAGTGTGATTAATTAACTAACTAACTAACTGATTAAAGGGCTTAATTATGTTGGTACGTGCGTGCAGTGTGTTATACTACCGGTCCATCGATCCATGATACGACCGGTCTAATTAACCAGCTCAGATGAGATCGATCGATCGAATTAAGGCCAGCTTTAATAGTACATCATCATGGATTTCATCAGTGGGCGACTAACGTAAACTGTAGTGTCGAATCATTGTGTACGACCGACCGGCCTCACATGGCCTACCTCCGTCCTATAATCTTCAATTCCTCGATCAGCTGTCACTCACGCTTGCATATGCATATGCATATGCCCTGCCATGTTAAGTTAATCCCTCCTGTAATTGGAGATTAAATTATGGTTTAAAACGTAAGTACTTAACACTGCAACTAGCTGGGGCGGCCAGTCGGCATTATATTGCAGGAGTACGTGCAAGCTTACTCCTTATGTACAACATGGTATTTAATAGGAGTTTGTGCAAATATATACGTGCATGATTAACTGATCCTTGATTCTCTAGCTAGCTTAGCTCCCATTAAATTTATTAAAGGAATTACTCCATCTGATTTTTATATATGACATCATTAATTTTTTGACATAAGTTTAATTATTTATCTTATTCAAATAATTTATGCAATCATCGTATATTCCGTTATGATTTTTTTATCATCAAATATGCTTAATTTAGACATAACTTATACTTTTATATTTAAATAATATTTTTAAATAAGACGAATGGTTAAATAATATAGTGAACGGTGGCGTAGATAACAGGAGGGAGTATAATATATAATCGCATCCAAATACTCTAGAATCAATGGAACAAATGATGAGCGGATTATTGGAAAAATTATAGATATTTTAAATGTACAACTAGTACTCATTCCAGATCTAGGCTGGTGATGCATATTGGAAGAGGACGAAGGGGAACAGAGAGTGCAGGGGCAATCAGACCGGGCGAGACACAGCCAGTTAAGGAGGCAGGGGGGACATGCTATTTTGCTCTAATCATTGGGAGTCTTTGCTCATTGCTGCTGATGTGTAAATCATATTGCATTTAATTTTGAGATGTTTATAATGTGTACTGTATAGGACTAGCTAGGAGGAAAGTGGTGGTTGCCGCACGCGCGAGCATGTGGCCGTGTCCGGGGAATCGCGGCGGCCGGCAAGGCCAGCGCGGGAGGGCGTACGGCCGCGCGTCCGCTAGCTCGCACGTGCATGCCCGCCACCGCGCCGGCCGGCTAGGCTGCCGGTCAAACCCACTTCCACGCCTCTCGCGGTCAAGCGATCCAGCATGGTCAACCATATAATTCAGCGGTTGGATTGTTCCAAAAAATAACAAAAGAGAGGAAATGTTATAATCTAATTTTTGAAACACAATTCAAACTCATGCGCTCATAACTCATGTGCACACTGAACACGCACACTCACTCGATCCTATGAGCACACACGCACGTCCTACCATATGAACACTTTTGAAAGACATATGAACACTTTTGAAAGGCTGGGCTAGCATATTTTAAAATTATCATCGCGTCTTGCTGTCGACCGATATGTCACATACCACTGAAAGTATAATTAGCCGTAAATCCGAGCACTCGTTTCAAGTCTAGGACTTGAACCAAGGTGAGCTGGTTCCACCACAAAAAAACCTAACCAGCTATGCTCACTTCGCGACGAATTGTTATACTACAAGTACTTTTTTTTAGAGCAAGGCTAACTATATTAAATATAAGAGAATATCAGAACCCTATTCTTACATAGGAGAAGAACACTAAACCTATCAAGAATGAGCAAAGATGCTCCATCTCGCAATGACTCAAGAGATGCGAGTAGACCAGGGGTAGCCACAATGCTGAACGAGCATCGGCCATCATCTTTACTTCTTTTGACATATCTGCAAGCCGACATCACCAAACAAATTGGTGACCCCCACACCCTAAGTCGGCGCTACCGATTGGATCATCGATAACCCGACAGACAAATCTTCTTAGATCTTCATCGAATACCCCATGATTGTAGTAGATATCAACAAAAAGAATAAAAGATAGAAAAAAGTAAAAGACAATAGACAAACCCATCTTTTTTTTGATGGAAAAAGGTAGAGAAACTCTACCTTATATCCATTATATTAATGGTGGGTGAAAGCTACACAACTTTTAAAGAAAAAGACGAATAGGGGTGGGAGGGGAAAGAATAACAAGAGGATAACAGAAAGAAGGAAAAGTGATACAAGAGAGAATACAAAAAGCAACAGAAACCAAAAAACCAAAAAACCAAAAACAGAAAAGAAGTACAATAGGATTTTAATTCAGCTTGATTGCCCAACTGGTGATGTGAGTGCGGCTGCTGGACTTGAGACGGTGTTCCCATAGGCTAAGATTATCTTTGATTTCATGCAAAAGTCGTGGCGCTGCAGTAGTTTCATGTCGAAATGTGGCCCTGTTGCGTGTTTTTCAGAGAACGTGAGCACAGGCGACGAAGCAAACAGACAAACCCATCTTCATAGATAACAAGGAGGACAAACTCTAATCTATCTAATAGATCTAAAACTCCTAGGAAACTTTATTTAACGAAAGACTTACATATTGATCAAAAGTGAGAGTCAAGTTAGAAATAAACAAAAAAATGATTTAGACCAGCCTATGGTTAGTGCTGAACCAATACATCTAACCCTGAGTCACCTGGCAAGGACATTTATGGTTACGTGGAAGACACACACCTAAGATATAACTCGCACAACTATGCAAAGACATCATCTATATGTACACGCTGCAAAGTGATACTCATGCACGCTAGACTAAGAGACGGATTCCAACGATCAGTTAAGGGCCTCTTTAGCAGCGCTTTAGTTCTAGCTCCACCTCTTCTGAAGCTGGAGACCAACCAAACAGTTTAGCTCCATAAAAAAGAAAGATAATACTGGAGTGATCTGAAAAAGTGAACTAGAGGAGCGAAGTGTAGTTCGGGTAGCTCCAAAACTTTACTTCAGACTTGCTCCTAAAGATAGATTTACGAGTTAGAGCCCTACCAAACAGCCACTAAGTGAAAAAAAAATACAATTGACAACGGCCTTGAAAAAGAACAATATCTTAGTCACACACTAACCAATTGAATTTTATTGATTGGTTTAAGTGAAAAATTACAGTAATGGCCATTTACTCTTTTATTAGACTACATTCTAACTCATTTATAGTCATCGATTTTAGTGTTAGTTCTACGACTAGTAATCGCAAAAATGTAAACGAAGCAACCAAAAATAATTTATAAGAAAATTTTCTATATGTGCGCCCTCATCAATTTAAAAGGCAATGCCAAAAATAAACTACGATTAAAAAACTTTAAAATCAACTCTAAAATTAAATTTCAAAATTTATATTTTGACTGTGGCTGATAATTGCAAAAGGCAAATGATGGGATGCCGAATTCTAAGAACTTACTATATTGTTCCAACAAAAGTAGGCCATGCATAACCAATAAAAAGCCCCTCGATTCAGTTGATTTGACAACCTCCATTTCATAGGAGTAAGATTCATCATGAGTGATCAACTGATGATCGAGTGAAAGTCGGTACGTACGTACGATCGATCTATATCTGATGGCCAGCAGACACCAGTCTGTTGGTGGTCAGCTCAAATAAAAGCATGTTGAAAAGAATATATTGGCCGTGGTCGTTAACATAACTGAAAATCCTGTACATAAACAGTTGCGAGAACATAAGTACGCCATAGTTAAATTTTATATTGTTTTAGAGCACAATGTTAGTTAGTTAATAAAGACATGCAGTACTCGTTAATTAGATCGATAACCACTAACTAGCTAGATGCATATTGATACCATCGTTCATATACGATCTAAGAACAATAACCCTAGCTGGAGTAGTACTTGGCTGGCTGGCTTGGTAGCTAGAGTATTAATCATTTGCCGGTCCGACAAGGGCATGTTATCCAAATCATTCGTGGTATATATTGGTGTGCAAAAACAGTTGCTTAATTATAAGAGCATAATTATCTTGTAGTACTAGCAGTAACTAACTAACTAACTAACTAACGAGATGATATAACTGATCTGATCATACATATCCCTGGCAGCTTAGCTAGCAAACCACTGCATCATTGCGGCTGCACATGCTTTCCGGTCCGGGATATATAGCTAGGGCTTGCATGCTTGCATGATGATTAATGTGCATTTGTGCTGTGCAGATATGTATGTATGATTAAACTTGAGAACTAATTACACCTGTAGTGCTCGTGCAAAAATGAGAAAAATAATCGCTGAAACTATACTCTGCTGAATATATATAAACCATTATTAATTTCCTTGTAAAGTTGCATAAACAAATCAATCAAGATAGGCAGTGTCTGATTATCATGAGTGCTCTCTGAAGTCCGAAATATTCCTAGATCTAGCTGAATGAGGCAGACGAACTCAATTAATAATTAAGATGGATGGATGTTGGATGGGTCGGACAGCCAGGTTAGGTTAATCAATTGGCACGGCTCCCCAATGATTTGCTCATGTCATGCATGTGTGCTTGCAAAATCTGCACTAAGGAAGCAGCGAGCGAGGCGGCGGTTGATGGATGAGTGGATGCTGGAGAGGAGACTGCGGCGCGCTCGCGCACGGGGGCTACGCGACGAATCCGCCATGGAAATGATTGGTTGGATATGATGGGGTTTTGATCGGTGGCGCATGTGGCTCGGCCGCCGGATCGCCGGACATGCCAGGTGCGCGCGGTCGCGGGAGCCAGAGCGATCTCCTCGTCTTTTCCTCTCTCTCTCTCTCTCTCTCTCTGTTTATTTATTTATTTCCTCTTCTTCTTCTTTCCTCTCTGGCGGCGGCGGCGTCTTCTCCGGCGCCGGCATGGTCGCCCACAGATTTCAAGACAGCATCGCTATTTTGGTTGGGATTCTAATGGGCCCATTTAATTTCTGCAGCCCAACACGAACGGGATTGCGGCGCACGTGCGGCCCATATACCATGTTGGGCTCGAACGGGATTGTCACCAATGTACGGCCCTTATATATTGGGCTGAAACGGGATAGGAGACGTGGGCAAGAGAAGATTGGAGAAGGGGAAGCAGAATAAGGTGAGGTTTGTCACTCACATGTGAGCCCTATATGTTATTTATTTATTTATTATTTTTGTTGACTAGTATGCTACGTCAGAGAAATCAGCCATTCATACTGCTATGGAATTTAATTTAATTTAACATGATTTTGTAAGTTGGGGTTAAGATTTTTGGTATTGCGGTTGAGTAATATAAATTAATCTTCATGCAAAGATAAGGGACAAAAGTGGACTTATTCCGAACGGGATTACCAGCTACGTGTGGCCCGTATATGTTGGGCCGGGAAGGGTTTGGCACTTGTGGGTGGCCCATTCTAGTTGGGTCGAGATATATATTGCTCAAGGCCCATTGGCCCCTTCGTTTCTCGTCTTCCTCTCCCCTTTTCACGCCGTGACCGAGATCGACCCGCCCGCCGGAATGGAGGCCGCGGCGGCGGCGGCGGGAGGTGGTAGCGCCGCCGCGCGGAGCAGCCCCGCCGCCGTGCAGGACAACCAACGACGACCCTGCGGCGAGCAAGCTGTGAGTGACCATCCCCCCCCCCCCCCACCCCCTACCTCTTCTCCCCCGCACCCGCATCCACGTCTCATAGTCTCCTGCGCTTGATGTTTTCCTCTCTGCTTCGCACGAGGCCATCGGAAGCGGACGCCGTTGTTTGGATCAATGCGGAAAGGTTTATCGGATGAGAGAAGCTGGGAAAGTGACAAGGTTTTTTGTTGGAAAATGTGGCGCCTGTAGCTAGTCCCAAGTTAAAGACGACGGCTTCAAGTTAAAGACAATGGCTTCAAAGTCAGCACAGGGCGCTTTCCTTCGTTCCCAGTTTTACTGAGTTTAACACTGACGTTATGCGGGAAGAAAATTTCACAGGAACAAGACGTAACCAGCAGTAAAATCAATACGACGGCTTCAAGTTAAAGACAATGGCTTCAAAGTCAGCACAGGGCGCTTTCCTTCGTTCCCGGTTTTACTGAGTTTAACACTGACGTTATGCGGGAAGAAAATTTCACAGGAACAAGACGCAACCAGCAGTAAAATCAATATTGATTTTACTGCTGGTTGCGTCTTGTTCCTGTGAAATTTTCTTCCCGCATAACGTCAGTGTTAAACTCTGCTGGTTGCGTCTTGTTCCTGTGAAATTTTCTTCCCGCATAACGTCAGTGTTAAACTCAGTAAAACCGGGAACGAAGGAAAGCGCCCTGTGCTGACTTTGAAGCCATTGTCTTTAACTTGAAGCCGTCGTCTTTAACTTGGGACTAGCTACAGGCGCCACATTTTCCAACAAAAAACAGTCAATTCTTTTACACTGTAAATGCTGTAATTACATTGTAACTTTTAAAACTTACACTGCAAATTTCAATACTTACATTGCAATTGTAATTTTTATAGTACACACAAATCAATTGAGTACCTACTTGAAAAAGGAGATAAAAGAGATAGAAACATATTTACAAATAGTAAAACAGATGTAGCAATCTGCAATCACATAGGGAAAAAATTTGACTGAAATCAAGTCAAATACTGTGGCGCCATTTTCTTTTAGCAAAACTGCTTCAACTTACATTTTTTATGCATAAAAGGTAGAGAGACTTTAACTTACATTTGCTCCAGAGAAACTAAACCTTCCTCTAGTTGGAAGCTAACTTGAGCTGTAGTCAGTTAGTCGCAGACTTTGTTCTGTACTCCACTTCTTAATAGCCAATTAACCATCAGAGCAAGGATGCAAGGGATATTGCTCGCAGCGTTGCTGGTTCTTTGCCAGTTGATCACAAACGCAGGCAAGATCACTGTCGCTGCCTGCATCGCAAGCGAGAAGGATGCTCTGCTTGCTTTCAAAGCCGGCTTCTCTGATCCCGCTGGAGGGGAGCTGCGTTTCTGGCGGGGCCAAGACTGCTGCGCATGGAGCGGGGTGTCCTGCAGCAAGAACAAGATTGGCCGTGTTGTCAGCCTGGATATCGGCCACTATGATCTCACTTTCAGTGGTGAAATCAACTCATCTCTGGCTGCTCTGACACGTCTAGTGTACCTTAACCTGAGTGGAAATGACTTCGGTGGGGTGGCCATCCCATATTTCATAGGCTCCTTCAAGAAATTGAGGTATCTTGATCTTTCGCATGCTGGTTTTGGAGGGACAGTTCCTTCTCAGCTCGGTAATTTGTCAATGCTCAGCCACCTTGATTTGAGCTCACCAAGTCATACAGTTACTGTTAAAAGCTTCGACTGGGTGTCTCGCCTCACTTCACTGGTCTATCTAGACCTCAGTTGGTTGTATCTTGCTGCTTCCTCTGATTGGTTGCATGCTACAAATACACTTCCTTTGCTTAAAGTCCTCTGCTTGCATGATGCGTTTCTTCCTGCCACAGACTTGAATGCTCTTTCTCATACCAACTTCACAGCCATTAGGGTACTTGATCTGAAGAGTAACAACTTCAGTTCAAGAATGCCAGATTGGATTTCAAAGCTAAGTTCCCTTGCATATTTGGACTTGTCTAGCTGTGAGCTTTCAGGCTCACTTCCCAGGAACCTTGGGAACTTGACATCCCTCAGTTTTATTCAATTACGAGCGAACAACCTGGAAGGTGAAATACCTGGATTCATGGGTAAGTTGTGCAGCCTACGCCACATTGATTTATCTGGAAACCATTTCTCAGGAGATATTACAAGACTAGCTAATACCCTGTTCCCCTGCATGAACCAGTTGAAGATTCTTGACCTTGCACTCAATAATCTAACCGGGGGTCTGGCTGGTTGGGTCAGGCACATAGCAAGTGTAACTACTCTTGATCTTAGTCAGAATTCATTATCTGGACAAGTACCAGATGGTATCAGCAAGTTATCAAACTTAACCTATTTGGATCTTTCAGCCAATTCATTTGAAGGCACATTGTCCGAACCTCACTTTGCTAATCTGTCCAAGCTGGACATGTTAATTTTAGAGTCAGTTTCTCTGAAGATTGTAACTGAAGCAGACTGGGTGCCACCATTCCAACTCCGAGGCCTAGGACTTTACGGGTGTCAGGTAGGACCACAATTCCCTGCATGGCTGAAGTCACAAACCAAAATTGAAATGATCGAGTTAAGCAGAGCACAGATCAAAAGCAAGTTACCCGATTGGCTCTGGAACTTCTCATCAACAATTAGTGCCTTGGATGTCTCAGAAAATATGATTAACGGGAAGTTGCCCAAAAGTTTAAAGCACATGAAATCGTTGGAGTTACTTGACATGAGCTCAAATCAATTGGAGGGATGCATTCCTGATCTGCCATCTAGTGTGAAAGTATTGGATCTGTCAAGTAACCACTTATATGGACCATTGCCACAAAGCTTGGGCGCCAAAGAAATATACTATTTATCACTCAAAGACAACTTCCTCAGTGGAAGCATCCCTACGTACCTATGTGAGATGGTTTGGATGGAACAGATTCTTCTATCACTAAACAACTTCTCAGGTGTACTCCCAAATTGCTGGAGGAAGGATTCAGGGCTGAGAGTCATAGACTTTTCAGACAATAATCTTCACGGAGAAATATCTTCAACCATGGGCTCTCTAACTTCCCTTGGATCATTGTTACTCCACAGGAACAAGTTATCTGGTCCACTCCCCACCTCACTGAAGCTATGCAACAGATTAATCTTTCTTGATCTTTCAGAAAATAATTTGTCTGGAACCATACCAACGTGGATCGGTGACAGTCTACAGTCTCTGATTGTCCTCAGTTTAAGGTCAAATAATTTTTCTGGTGAAATTCCCGAGCTGCTATCCCAACTTCATGCTCTTCAAGTTTTAGATCTTGCTGATAACGATTTATCAGGCCCTGTACCAAAGTCCTTGAGAAATTTAGCTGCCATGCAGTTGGGCAGTCACATGATGGAACAGCAATTTAGCACCATTTCTGATGTCGATTTCATGGTTTATGGTGCCGGTGGTGCAGTCTTGTATCGGCTATATGCCTATTTATACCTGAACAGTTTGCTTGCCGGAAAGCTTCAATATAATGGAACTGCCTTCTATATCGATCTCTCTGGTAACCAATTATCAGGGGAGATTCCTAGAGAAATTGGATTTCTATCTGGACTAACAGGTTTAAATTTGTCAGGAAATGACATAAGAGGGATTATTCCAGAGGAGTTCGGAAACTTAACAAGTTTAGAGGTACTTGATCTCTCCAGGAACGATCTGTCAGGCCCAATTCCAGAGAGCTTCTTGTCATTGTCTGGTTTGAGCCATCTTAATTTATCCTACAATGACCTTTCAGGAGCTATACCATTTGGAAATGAACTTGCAACTTTTGCAGAAAACACATATTTGGGTAATGCTAATCTCTGTGGGCCTCCACTGTCAAGAAGCTGTTTGTACCACAAAATGAAGCATCTACTAAACTTTGACACGGGGACATACTTAAGTGCTCTGCTAGGATTTGCATTTGGATTCTGCGTTGTCTTTGTCATCCTGTTACCCAACATGGTTGCAAGAGAGACTGTTTCATCGTTATGGAAGAGTTCCACAAGAGTTCTACAACTAACTAATATCTTATGATTTTTCTATAGGTGAATTGGAGAAGAATAGCTTATTCTTTGGATCAGCTATCATGATATATGAAGATTTTGTTTAGTTAGTTGAGCAGTGAAATGATTTTGTCTGAACATATTTGACAGATAGGGTTAAGCAGTGTAATGTTGTCGTAACTTGTAAGGCTGTGTTCTTTTGGAGGGGTTGAGAACCTCTCCCCTCCGCACGCAAAACGGAGCGACAGATTAACACATGATTAATTAAGTATTAGCTAAAAAAATTTTAAAAATGGATTAACATGATTTTTTATATGAAAATTTTTTGTAAAAAACATACTGTTTAATAGAGTGAAGAACACAACCTAAATCGTGCTGTTTTCACTATTCGCGTTCACAATTTTTTTAGAGCCATAGTGACAGCATCCTTCTCCCAGTAAAAACTGACGAGGAACATAAATTTCTCCCTCCTAGATACTATTCATGTGGAGTATAAACTTTGGCAATTTATATTTTAGTGAGAAATATATAAATATTTATAAAACATGTCACTTTGGCAATTTATATTTTAGTGAGAAATATATAAATATTTATAAAACATGTCATGTTATTAAAGTAATTTGCACACTAAACATAGTTATACTACTCGAATTCACCAATATATGATAATTGAAAAGTTTTTAGTTTCATTGTACGGAGTAATTGAGATACAGCAATACCACGCCTTTTGATTATTTTACAATCGAAGTTGGGCCTACGGAACAGAAGGCGTTGGGCCTTGTGGATTTTGGGCCTCGCCGCATCATTAATTCGCCCGTTTATGGGCTTTTATCATCGGCCCGGGCAAGATATTCTCTTAAGTTGAAATAAGTTGACTGTAGACCCTAAATGTATCGCGGAGTCTTCATCCCTAAACTGAAATACCATATATCCCGGATCACCCGAGATACTTGGCAATATTATGTTCGATTTTAACTGACGTGGGCAAGCTGAGTGAGCATGGGCCTCATGTGGGCCCCACATATCAGTGACCCTTATCTCTCTTCACTTATCTCTATCTCCCTCCCCTCTGTTCCCATCTCACCAGGACAGCGGCCGGCAGCGGACAATGAGGAGCGGCAGCCGACGATGCCCAGTGAGGAGAAAATGCCAACGTCTTCTTGTAGCAGGATGCCGCAGTTTGACGACATGGGTGTGGCGAGAGGCAGAGCTACTGTTTCAAGAAGGACGGGAGGTACACCGACTGGCTGATGGAGGAGCACCACTACTACTGGCAGCAAGCCATTGCTGGCAACGAGGAGCCCGTCATCTACCGGATGTACGTGGCCCCGAGGGCATCTTCGGATTCGTCACCGCACTGCTTGATGTCGTCATCCTGCTCCCTTGCCGTCGTCGCCCTCGTGCCACCCGCCACCGTGCCCTTGCACTCCTCAACCTTCCATCCCCCTTGCCGCCATCACCTATCTCCCTCGATAGGGGAAGAAACACATTGGGAAGCGAGTCTGTGTAGAGAAGGAGAGGGAGAGGAAGAGAGAGGGTAGTATGACAGGTGGGCTTCACTTTATTTTAAATTTTATTTGATGACTAGGATGACACGTGGACACCACGTCAGCGAATACCACTCTCAATACTGCCCTGGGAGTGAAATTGCAACGGTTTTAATAGTTAAGGGGTCAAGATATCCGATATGGCGTTTAAGGGATACGGATTAGATTGCACCCATATTTGAGAGAGTCAAAGTTGTCAGTGTTATGGATAAGGCATACCCAATGATCTTGGGTTGGGCTCGGCTGGACCCACCATATACCAAGTCTTATATGGAATCATGCCTCATATACGGAAGATGTTATGGATAAGGAAGGGAAAGCATAGTCCAAATTATAACTATAACGACTACTTGGATCGTATCCATATTTGTCTCCTTAGTTCTAGTTGGACAAGAGAATATCTGTGGGTATAAATACAAGACACCCTAGGAGAAGAGGGGACACACACCAATATGGGCCAAGACACACCAACATGAGGAACAAGCCTAGACAGACCCAATCTGGAGCCGCAGAGGCCAACATGAGGAATCTAGTGCTACCCTCAATCTTGCTGGAGTTCATATTCGAGGAAGAAGACTCCCTTGCCATCGACTACGTGTTGGAGATCCATGCCGCCAAGCCGACGCCGACTAGATTAGGTCATCCCAAATATTGTACTCGAGTGATATTGATATATAAGAGCACCATCGGCTTCGGCCAACAGGAGTAGGGCTATTACCTATCAGTTAAGGGGCTCGAACCTGTATAAAAATATCTGTCTCCCATCTCTTTTACCTCAGTCTTGCGTATTCCTTGGTTCCAACGATCTCCATACTCTGCAAATACCATAGTCGCGATTTACTCCGTCGATATGGCGCGCCAGGTAGGGGGATTTGGTGCTAAAGGTTTCGACGAGATGGGTTTCAAGAGACAGATTCTTCGACGATAAACTACTCGACGATTTCGGCTTTAGGGAGATACGACCCAACCAAAGTGCTTTCTCCGACGGATCAAGGCCCTCATCATCTCAAGCTTCACCGAATCATCGCTGCTGTGGATTTTTCGATAAAAGATACTTTAACGACTTTGACCCTGGGAGATCTGACCCAACTAGAGTACGTTCCCGACTGGATCAAAATCATCGTCATCCAACAATTCGATCTATTGAGATCGACCAAGCTATAAGACATCGTCGTCGTGGAGGACATCAGTTCAATATTGACGGCCACGAAGCCCTCATCCATATCGACTACTTTGAACTGACTTCGCCGCCAAAAACCACTACTGGCTGTCAGTGCCCGAGATCAAATCACACAATACGGCTTGAGATCGGCTACATCCCATTCCCTGGATCAACGTACAGATGGAAGACACGGCGTGGCGACAACGGATTCAAACGGTACAACATATCGGCTGGTTGAGTCCAGACCGACCACGACATCAATTTCCACTAAGTCAACCACGTCACCATGTGCTCACTGTACCCAGCATGTACTCCTGCACAGCAGACAACATGGTTGGTCGACATGCCCAGACAGCTACAGGTCTGGAGGCAATTCAATGACTACCGGCACACAAGGAGTTCAATTCAGGTGATTAGCATGGCTAATCAAGGTATTTAGTACATTAGTTTTTAAAATTAATCTACTAATTCTGTAGATATATCTGACATATATCTACATAGGTATGCAATATTTTATATGCAATTTACCGTACCTATTTTCAGATCCATACAGTATTGTTAGATCCGTAATTTATTATGTTTACCTAGAGTATGCTTTTTTATACAATATCTATTATGCGAATGTCTCCTATATTAGGCCACTATGGTCTAATACTGGGGGCTCGCTTTGTCTTTTTATAGAAATCATGCTTGTTTACGGTTTACATAATACCCGATATTTAATCTGAATTTGCTCATTATATCCTGATAATACTAGAAGATTTATACAGTTTTTTGAGTACGCGCTCGGTATGCTCTGTTATATATCTTGACTTCTAGAAAATACTTTTTAGGAATAGTCGAGCACTTGAGTAGGCAGCGGTCGAGTACACCCCATTGTCGAGAACAAATGTGGAGTTGTCGGACTAAACCTACCAACAAAGACCGATGACCTATCGTACATCTAGCACCGGTCATGTCCGGACTATTTGTGAAAAGGCTGTTGCGGACAATCTCTTCGCGAACGTTGTCAGCTTGATCACCGGACATGATTGCGAACAGACTCTTGATATGCCATAAGTTGGGTATGTGAGTCATGCTGGCTACATGAGATGCACATGTAGTAACCAACTCTAGCGTCCTTATAAGTGGTGAGAGACGACTACGCCTGGTCTTCGACCAGCGTTATACCAATCTCTCACCACCTATCAGAGTTGCTTTCGGGTAGGCAAGAGATGACTACGCCTGGTCCTCGACCAGTGTTGTAGCGATCTCTCACCACCTATCAGAGTTGTCTTCAGGTGGTCGAGAGATGATTATGCCTGGTCCTCAACCAGCGTTGTAGCGATCTCTCACCACCTATTAGTTGCCTTAAGGTGGTCGAGAGATGACTACGTCTGGTCCTCGACCAGTGTTGTAGCTATCTCTCACCACCTATCAGAGTGTCTTCGGGTGGTCGAGAGATGACTACGCCTGGTCCTCGACCAACGTTGTAGCGATATCTCACCAACTATCAGAGTTGCCTTCGAGTGGTCAAGAGATAATTACGCTTGGTCCTCGACCAGCGGTTGTAGTGATTTCCCCCCACCTCCCCAAGTTGCCTTTGGGTGGTCGAGATATGACTACGCCTGGTTCTCGACCAACGATTGTAGTGATTTCCCCCCACCTCCCTAAGCTGTCTTCGAGTAGTCGAGGGATAACTACACCTGGTCCTTGGCCAGCGGTGGTAGTCATCTTCTCACCATCCCCTCCGAGTTGCCTTCGGGTGGTCGAGGTATGTCTAGAACTCAGCGGTTGTAGCAATCCTCCCACCACATCTATAGGTGGTCGAGGTATGTCTACAGCTGGTCCTCTATCAGCGGTCGTAGCGATCCTCCCACCACCTCTACGAGTGGTTGAGTACGTATACATACCTGGTCCTCGACCAGCGGTTATAGCGATTCTCCTACCACCTCTACGAGTGGTTGAGTAGGTCTACATACCTAGTTCTCGACCAACGGTTGTAGCGATTCTCCCACCACCTCTACGAGTGGTTGAATACGTCTACATACCTGGTCCTCGACCGGCGGTTATAACGATTCTCCCACAAAATCTACGAGTGGTTGAGTACGTCTACATACCTGGTCCTCGACCAGTGGTTGTAGCGATTCTTCCACCACATCTACGAGTGGTCGAGGTATGTCTACACCTGGTCCTCAACCAGCGGTTGTAGCGATTCTTCCACCACATCTACGAGTGGTCGAGGTATGTCTACACCTGGTCCTCAACCAGCGGTTGTAGCGATTCTTCCACCACTTCTGCAATTTGTTGTGTACGACTACACAATTGGTTTTTTACCAGCGTGATAGCGTCCTCATCATCTGACGCATCAATCTCTGTAAGTGGTTATACATATAAAATGTGCAATATTTGTCTGTTGAACTCCTTTTCTTGTATCGCTACGTCTCGAAGTCGATCCTATTGTCCTATTATGTTAGTCTGACAAGCTTCGGGGTCTCATGGACCACGGTTGGGGACATCCAACACAATGAAAGTTTGTTCGGCTATGTAGAGTCAAACGACCATGTTAGATCTGGTCATGTTAGAGTACCCACTTGAACGTATTAACCAAGCCGTGTAATCGAGAATTGGTTTTTCCAACTTCACGGTTGAGGGCTAAGAATTCGCTGCTTCAGCATAGTTTGTTATAATATTTAAGCTGCCTTTGTGAAAAATGACTTATCCATAAAGATAACTGGGGGCTAGGAAGGGTACCATACTTCGATTGCTGAGGACGGATCTGGCGAGAGTACTCTTTTATTGTCATATATAGATTCAATTTATTTTCAATTTTTCAATTCATATTATATCATGTTACTCCCAAGCATTCGCTCGGGGGCTTTTTCTATCTAACAATTTGTTCTGAGTAATCGATTTCAGGAAAGTCAGATATCAGAGCAGTTAAGTCAGATGTCAGGACTTTGTCGCATACTCTGCACTTACTCGGCTGCCCGAAAATGGTTGGTTGGGTTCGATAAGGGTTACTGGATAAAGCAATGGTGTACCCGCCGAGATGGAAGCTTTTGACTTTAATCCAAATTCTCGATCAAGGCTGGACAGGGAACTTAGTCACATACTCCACACCTTCTTGGTCGTCCGAGAATTGTTAGGTGAGTTCAACAACTGTTGTTTCAAGGTCTTCGGTCGAGAACATCAACTCGTTCATTTGCATTGAAGTCGGGGGCTACCGTTAGTGTTATGGATAAGGCATACCCAATGATCTTGGGTTGGGCTCGACGGGGCCCACCATATACCAAGTCTTATATGGAATCATATCTCATATACATAAGATGTTCCGGATAAGGAAGGAGAAGCAGAGTCCAAATTGAAAACTACAAGGACTACTCGGATCGTATCCATATTTGTCTCCTTAGTTCTACTTGGACAAGAGGATATTTGTGAGTATAAATACAAGATCTCTAGGAGGAGAGGGGACACACACCAATAGAGGCAAAGACACAACAATATGGGCCAAGACACACTAACATAAGGGACAAGACTAGACAGACCTAATCTGGAGCCACAAAGGCCGACATGAGGGATCTAGCGTTACCCTCAATCTCGCCGAGTTCATATTCGAGGAAGAAGATTACCCTGTCGTTGACTACGTGTTGGAGATCCATGCCGTCAAACCGATGCCGACTAGATTAGGTCATCCCAAATATTATATATCAATAAGTGATATTGATATATAAGAGCAACACCAGTTTCGGCCAACAGGAGTAGGGCTATTACCTGTTAGTTAAGGACCCGAACTTGTATAAAAATATTTGTTTCCTATCTCTTTTATGTCAGTCTCGCGTATACCTTGGTTCTAACAATCCCCATACTCTGCAAATACCGTAGTCGCGATCTATTCCGTCGATAAAAGTGGACTTATTCCAAGAGAAGATAGAGAAGAGGAAGTAGAAGAAGACGAGGTGCCCTATATATTTTTTATTTATTTTCTTTTTGTTGACTAGTGTGCCATGTTAGTGAAATTGAGGATAAGGTGGGCCTTATACTGTTTAGGGATCTAATTTAACATGGTTTACAAGTTGGGGTTAAGATTTTCGGTATTGCGTTTGAGTGATACAAATTAAACTCGATGGAAAGATAAAGGACATAAAGTGGATTTATTCCGAACGGGATTACGAGCTAAGTGTGGCCCGTATATGTTGGGCTGGGAAAGGTTTGGCACTTATGTGCGGCCCATTCTAGTTGGGTCGAGATATATTGCTGGCCCATTGACCCCTTCGTTTCTCGTCTTCCTCTCCCCTTTTCACGCCGTGACCGAGATCGACCCGCCCGCCGGAATGGAGGCGGCGGCGGCGGCGGGAGGAGATGGAAGAGGTGGTAGCGCCGCCGCGGGGAGCAGCCCCGCCGCGAACTCCTCCACCGTCTCCTCTTCCCGCGGCTCTCGTCTTCTTCTCCCCTTTCACGTCGTCACCGAGGCACCGAGCGATCGACCCGGCCGAAATGGAGGCGGCGTCGGCGGCGGGAGGAGGTGGTGGTGGTAGCGCCGCGGCGCGGCCAGCAAGAGGTGAGTGACCAACCAACCGCCTTTCCCCCTACTCCTCTTCCCCCGTTACCCGCGCATCTCATGCAGTCGTGCGCTTGATGGTTCCTGCTTTGCTGCACTGTGCTCGCATAGTCGCATGGAAGCGGACGCTGCGTGCGTGCGTGATTTGGATCAATGCGGAAAGGTATATCGAATGGGAGAAGCTGAGAAAGTGAGAAGGACCTGGCTATTGTTACTGCTGATGGCGTCTGGTTTCCTGTGAAATTTTCTTCCCGCACAACGTCAGGGTTTAACTTAGTAAAACTGGGAATAGAGGAAAGCTCCCTGTGCTGACTTTGAAGCTATCGTCTTTAACTTGAAGCCTCTTTTAAGTTGAACCCTTCGTTTTAAATTGAGACTAACTATATTTGGAATAAGTCTACTTCAGCCCCTCAAGTACTTAACCCTAAAGTACGAAACCGGATATTCTACCCCTTAAAGTATGAAAACCGGTTCAAATAACCCCCTAGAGTAGTTTTCTAGGTGGTTTTGCCATGTAAATGATTACGTGACAACAGTATTGGCTTGCATGACACAAAGATTAGTCTAGTAAACCCAAATTGATCGAACTATTGCTTTTCATTCACTGATCGGCAAGCCTAAAAATTATTACTCCCTCTATCCTATAATATAAGGCACGGTCAAACTTGGTAAGATTGGCTTATAATTTCTCATGTACTATAAGGTTTATAACAACAAAATTATAATCATATGAAAGTAAATTCAAATGTCAATCCTATGATAATATTTTCAACAAATAAAATTTAATTCATATTATACTAATTATTGGTCACATATTTTAGAAGTTGAATCTTGAAATGTGTGCGCGCCTTATATTATGGGATGGAGGGAGTATATGTTAACACTAATTTACATCATTCTTAGCCCGTATCACTTATGAATAAAATGCTTAGCCTGTTTCAATAGTCTCCTCTATAGTCCAAGAGGCCAAAACCATCGCCATGTCATCGTGTGCACAACAAAATCACCTATAAAACCACTCTAGGTGGTTATTTAAACTGGTTTTGATACTTTCGGGGGTAGAATACCCGGTTTCGTACTTCAGGGGGTTATGTAGACCAACCTCAATACTTTAGGGAGTGAAGTAGACTTATTCCAACTATATTTATGGCGTCGCAATTTCTTTTACCAAAAAACAATACTGTAAGTGACATATATTTGCATTGTAATTATGTTGTAACTTTTAAAACTTACACCGTAAATTTCAATACTGACATTGTAATTATAAATTTTCTAGTACACACCATATAAGAGAAATAGGGCATATCAATTGATTACCTACCTGATAAAGGAGATGTAAGAGATAGAAAACATATTTTCAGTCAAATGTAGTGTAGATAGTACCTATTTACATATAAGAAAAAATATAGCAATCACATAAGAAAAAAATGACTGAAATCGAATCAAAACTGTGGCGCTATTTCTTTTTAGCAAAAATGCTTCAACTTACATCTTTTTATGCATAAAAGGTAGGGCGACTTTAACTTACCTTTGCTCCAGGGAAACTAAAGCTTGCTCTAGTTGGAAGCTAACTTGAGCTGAATTAGCCAATTAGCCATCAGAGGAATGATGCAAGGGATAATGCTTGCAGCGTTGCTGGTTCTTTGCCAGTTGATCACAAACGCAGGCAAGATCACTGTCGCCGCGTGCATCTCCAGCGAGAGGGATGCTCTGCTTGCTTTCAAAGCCGGTTTCGCTGATCCTGCTGGAGGGGGGCTGCGTTTCTGGCAAGGCCAAGACTGCTGCGGATGGAGCGGGGTGTCCTGCAGCAAAAAGATTGGCAGTGTTGTCAGCCTGGATATCGGCCATTATGATCTCACTTTCAGAGGTGAAATCAACTCATCTCTGGCTGTTCTGACACATCTGGTGTACCTTAACCTGAGTGGAAATGACTTTGGTGGGGTGGCCATCCCAGATTTCATAGGCTCCTTCGAGAATCTGAGGTATCTTGATCTTTCGCATGCCGGTTTTGGAGGGACAGTTCCTCCCCGGCTCGGTAATTTGTCAATGCTCAGCCACCTTGATTTGAGCTCACCAAGTCATACAGTTACTGTCAAAAGCTTCGGCTGGGTATCTCGCCTCACTTCACTGGTCTATCTAGACCTTAGTTGGTTGTATCTTGCTGCTTCCTCTGATTGGTTGCAGGCTACAAATACGCTTCCTTTGCTTAAAGTCCTCCGCTTGAATCATGCGTTTCTTCCTGCCACAGACTTGAATGCTCTTTCTTACACCAACTTCACAGCCATTAGGGTACTTGATCTGAAGAGTAACAACTTCAGTTCACGAATGCCAGATTGGATTTCAAAGCTAAGTTCTCTTGCATATTTGGACTTGTCTAGCTGTGAGCTTTCAGGCTCACTTCCCAGGAACCTTGGGAACTTGACATCCCTCAGTTTTATTCAATTACGAGCGAACAACCTTGAAGGTCAAATACCTGGATCCATGAGTAGGTTGTGCAACTTACGCCACATTGATTTATCTGGAAACCATTTCTCAGGAGATATTACAAGAGTTGCTAATACCCTGTTCCCCTGCATGAACCAGTTGAAGATTCTTGACCTTGCACTCAATAATCTAACCGGGGGTCTGGCTGGTTGGGTCAGGCACATAGCAAGTGTAACTACACTTGATCTTAGTGAGAACTCATTATCCGGACGAGTACCAGATGATATCGGCAAGTTATCAAACTTAACCTATTTGGATCTTTCAGCCAATTCATTTGAAGGCACACTGTCCGAACTCCACTTCGCTAATCTGTCCAGGCTGGATATGTTAATTTTAGAGTCAATTTCTGTGAAGATTGTCACTGAAGCGGACTGGGTGCCACCATTCCAACTCCGAGTCCTAGGACTTTATGGATGTCAGGTAGGACCACACTTCCCAGCATGGCTGAAGTCACAAACCAAAATTGAAATGATCGAGTTAAGTAGGGCACAGATCAAGAGCAAGTTACCTGATTGGCTCTGGAACTTCTCATCAACAATTAGTGCCTTGGATGTCTCAGGAAATATGATTAATGGAGAGTTGCCCAAAAGTTTAAAGCACATGAAAGCGCTGGAGTTACTCGACATGAGCTCGAACCAATTGGAGGGATGCATTCCTGATCTGTCATCTAGTGTGAAAATATTGGATCTGTCCAGCAATCACTTATATGGACCATTGCCACAAAGCCTGGGTGCCAAAGAAATATACTATCTATCACTCAAAGGCAACTTCCTCAGTGGAAGCATCCCTATGTACCTATGTGAGATGGTTTGGCTGGAACAGGTTCTTCTATCACTAAACAACTTCTCAGGTGTACTCCCAAATTGCTGGAGGAAAGATTCAGCGCTGAGAGTTATAGACTTCTCAAACAATAACATTCACGGAGAAATATCTTCAACCATGGGTTCTCTAACTTCCCTTGGATCATTGTTACTCCACAGGAACGAGTTATCTGGTCCACTCCCCACCTCACTGAAGCTATGCAACAGATTAATCTTTCTTGATCTTTCAGAAAATAATTTGTCCGGAACCATACCAACCTGGATTGGTGACAGCCTACAGTCTCTGACTGTCCTCAGTTTAAGGTCCAATAACTTTTCTGGTGAAATTCCCGAGCTACTATCTCAGCTTCACGCTCTTCAAATTTTAGATATTGCTGATAACAATCTATCAGGCCCTGTACCGAAGTCCTTGGGAAATTTAGCAGCCATGCAGTTAGGAAGGCACATGATACAGCAGCAATTTAGCACCTTTTCGGACATCCATTTCATGGTTTATGGTGCAGGTGGTGCAGTCTTGTATCGGTTGTATGCGTACTTATACCTGAATAGTTTGCTTGCTGGCAAGCTTCAATATAATGGAACTGTCTCCTATATCGATCTCTCTGGTAACCAATTAGCAGGGGAGATTCCTATTGAAATTGGATTTCTATCTGGACTAACAGGTTTAAATTTGTCAGGAAATCACATAAGAGGGATTATTCCAGAGGAGTTCGGAAACTTAACAAGTTTAGAGGTACTTGATCTCTCCAGGAATGATATGTCAGGCCCAATTCCACAGAGTTTATTGTCATTGTCTGGTTTGAGCCATCTGAATTTATCGTACAATGACCTTTCAGGAGCTATACCATTTGGAAATCGACTCGCAACTTTTGCAGAAAGTACATATCTGGGTAATGCTAATCTCTGTGGGCCTCCACTGTCAAGAAGCTGTTTGTACCACAAAAGGAAGCATCAACTGAAATTTGACATGGGGACATACTTAAGTGCTCTTCTAGGGTTTGCATTTGGATTCTGCGTTGTGTTCGTCATCCTGATACCCTACATGGTTGCATGAAAGATTGATTCATCGGCATGGAAGAGTTCCACAAGAGTTATACAACTAACCAATGTCTTATGATTTTTCTATAGATGAATAGGAGAATAGTTTATGCTTTGGATCAGCTATTATGATATATGAAGATGTTGTTTTAGTTAGCTGATCAGTGTAATAATTTTGTCTGAACATATTTGACAGATGGGGTTAGGCAGTGTAATGCTCCAAGTCGTGCTATTTTCACTCTTCGTATTCATATTTTTTTAAGAGCAAGAGTACAGCATCCTTCTCCCAATAAACACTGATGAGTTAGAGCAATTTCTCCCTCCGTTACTAGATTTTATTCATGTATAAACTTTGGCACTTACATTTTAGTGACAAGTTTATAAATGGTTAAAAGCACACCATGTTGTTAAAGTAATTTGCATTATAAACATAACTTATACTACTCGTGTTCATCAATATATGATAATTTAGAAGTTTTTAGGCCTTCATTGTTTGCGCTATATAAAATTAGCCATTGTCAAAATTTAAATTTTAAAACTTAATTTTAAAATTGATTTTGAAGTTTTTTTCGTCGAAGGTTATTTTTTAGCATTAGCTTCTAAATCGCTAAGTACAAATATATAAAAAATTTTACTTACAAATTATTATTTTTTATAGTACAGCCTATTATCAGCCTATGGCCAAAAGATGGGGCTTTAGTTTCAAAGATTAAACGACACTTAGGGGTGTGTTTGGCACACTGTTTTCCAACTCCTCTCCATCGTATTTCGCGCGCACGTATTTCAAACTGCTAAACGGTACGTTTTTTGCAAAAAGTTTTTATACAAAAGTTGCTTTAAAAATTCATATTAATCTATTTTTTTAAAAAAATTAGTAAATATTTAATTAATCATGTGTTAATGAGTCGTTTCGTTTTCCGTGCGAAAAAAATGAGTTCTCAACCCACGACAACAAACTCAGCCTTAATAGTGTCGAGTAAAAGAGAAAAGACAGTAATTGAGACACTGTTTGCAGCACCACGTATTTTGCTTATTTTTACAAGAGTATAATATACTGCCGACCAGAGTGTCATCCAGGCTAGCTAGACCTTGTAAAATACATTCTAGACACTAATTTTGATTCAAGGGTCTGTTTATATCTTTTGCCCAAATTATCTAGTTAGGCTATGTTCGGCTTGCCCATATAGGCTATATAGCTAAGGGGGAGCAAAACCCATCGTTTGGTTCTCTTATCAGAAGCTTAGGCTGTGTTTAGTTCCCAAAAAATTTTTTTAAACTTTCAACTTTTCCGTCACATTAAATGTTTGGACATATGTATAGAGCATCAAATGTGGACGAAAAAAAAAACCAATTGCACAGTTCGACTGTAAATTGCGAGATGAATCTTTTGAGCCTAATTACGCCATGATTAGCCATAAGTGCTACAGTAATCTACATGTGCTAATGATGGCTTAATTAGGCTCAAAAGATTCATCTCGCAGTTTACAATCGAAATCTATAATTTGTTTTGTTATTAGTTGACGTTTAATACTTCAAATGTGTGTCCGTATATCTGATGTGATGTTTTTGTCAAAAAAAAAAAAATAAATTTGCAACTAAACACGGCCTTAATCACGTATGGGTCCTCTCTATGCAAGAATTTCTCAGCGGTTAGAGGCTAGAATTGCCATAAAAGACATGGATATTTTTACTGCTACCAAATACCAGGTCTTGCTTAGCAAGGCTGCACTTGCTTTTGCGATCCAAACTAGTAGCGGTATATCCACAATGAGAATTTTGTAGTTAGACCCCTCCACTATAGAATAAGAAAATAGGCGTTGGGCCTTTCTGGGCTTCTATTGCCGGCCCGGTGACGACATCCTCTCAATAGAGTCCAGAAGGCCCAGTAGCTAGCCCCTTCGTTACTCTCCGCGTCACGCCGTGCTCGAGCAATCGATCCACCGCGTCACGCCGTGCACCCGGCCGGAATGGAGGCGGCGGCGGGAGGAGGAGGTCGTTCAAATTGCTCAGGATGCATGCAAAGTGTGAGTGCATTGCCTATACATTTAGATGGCATTGTAGTGTGAGTGCATTGCCTATACATGTAAAGACGTTCAGGCCACCAACGACGACGCCGCGGCGAGCAAGCTGTGAGTGACCAACCAACCCCTCCCTTCTCTCCATTCCGCGCACCCGCATCCGCATCACCTGTGGCTCCTGCTGTTGCGCGGATGCTTTGCAACGCGGCGTGCTTGGTTTCGAATCGATTCGGTTCGGGGCGTGCAGAGAAGCCGTGTAAACCTGGTGCCGAATCGTGATGCTAAAAAAATAGAGTAAATTTGATTTGGTCATGTTTTTATTATCGATGTTTCGCTTTGGATCACCCTTTAACTAATGTTTTTACTTTGAATTTGAATCAGGTATTTTTACTTTTATTTCACTTTGGACCATCTGACTCTCTTCTCAAACATACGAATAATTTTGAGTACGTCGGCTCCTCATCGTCAATGAGCTCTCACCAGCTATATGTAAGACCATTTTTTTATCATATGATAAGTTCGATGTGGATAAACAAAATAGTTGAAGATGGTCCAAATGACTCTAAGGTAAAAATACCCAGTACAAAATGAAAATGTTGGTTAAAAAAAACGGTACAAAGTGAAACATCGATAATAAAAGGTGATCCAAAATAAAATTAACTCAAAAAAAATATTATACTGTAACAAGCAGGAGAGATGGTTTGAACACTTCCCATATGATGCTCCCGAGTTGTGCACACCGCTTAGGTGCCTCTTTCCTGCGAGGGTTCTGCAATAAATCAATGTAATGATAAATTGGTGAGAAGGGAGGTGCGTGCCTCTTTTACCAATTTGTCTTGACTGACGTCCTTATATTGAGTGGCATAGCTGGCCGGCCACTTATATATAGTTGTATGTGTTCTTAATTTTTCCCTATTTGTTTGGAGTGAATTGATGCTTTAGACAGCGGTTAGCTGATATTGAGTGGCACCTATACAGAGATGATCTACCTTCAACTCTTCTGCATGCATTTATGAGACTATAGGCCAATATCTTGAACAACGAACAAATAAATGTAAAGACAGTGCAAATTGCTCAGGATGCATGCAAAGTGTGAGTGCATTGCCTATACATTTAGATGGCATTGTAGTTTGCATAGTAGAAATTGCCTGTTGCTGCTTTCTATGTGATATATAATCATTTCCCTTTGCAGGTCATGTGTTAATAAAGGATACATGAAGGATGATTACGTGCACTTCTTTGTTAGGCGAACAACAGAAAGGGCTCCAATAATAAATCGAGGTAGGTAGTACCTCATTGAATCTTTTATCTGCTTCTCTACAATTGAAAATGATTGGAAATTCTAATTCGTTTTTCTTTCCAAATAACTCTGTGAAGGGTACTATGCACGTTGGTCTGTTTTTAGGAAAGCTTCCGCATCAGTTCCTCAGTGCTGGAATGGCAGGATGGTCAAAAGAGGAAACAGATACTTGGTGCTGCTTTGATACGACATTCTTCCAGTTTCAGGAAAAGACACAGCCCACGCACGACTTGGATATAGAGACAGCTTGACTTCACGAGTAGACTTTGACTGCCTGAGTCTTTGGGTTGGGGTTCAAGGCCTGGAAGAAAATTTACACATGACTTTAACCTCTTCTTTTGCTCTTCGCTTCTCACGGTTCAAGGCCTGGAAGAAAATTACACATGACTTTAACCTCGTCTTTTGCTCTTCGCTTCTCACATCTGCTCTGTCCTTCATGGAAACTTGACTAATCAGAACCCTAGTAGTCACAGGCTCTACTAGGGTGATGTTTGAATCTTCTGAAGATGGAGATAAAGATAAAGATGAAGTGTTTTACGTAAAACGAGATGATATTAACGTGTGATTAATTGAATTTTAATTATTACAAACTTAAAAAATGAATTTATCTCATATTTTAGAACAACTTTTATATAAAAAATTTTCGCACGAAACGCGTCGTTTAGCAATTTGAAAAACGTGTCACGAATATGCAAAAGTTTATCCTCTCTCTCTCTAGAGGAAAAGAACAGGGCCTAGATGTCCGTGATGAGAGGAAGGATGCAAGGGGTGTGGCTTGCAGCATTAATCGCAGTCCTTTGCCACTCTATCGCAAACGCAGGGAAGGAAGCCGCTGCTGCCGTGTGCATCGCCAGCGAGGGGGATGCTCTGCTTGCCTTCAAAGCAGGCCTTTTTGCTGACTCCACTGGCGAGCTGCCTTCCTGGCAAGGCCACGACTGCTGCTCATGGCGCAGCGTGTCCTGCAGCAAGAGGACTGGTCATGTTGTCGGCCTTGACCTCGGCCAGTATGCTCTTAGCTTCAAAGGTGAAATCAACTCATCTTTGGCTGCTCTGACGCATCTACGGTACCTTAACCTGAGTGGAAACGACTTCGGTGGTGCGGCCATCCCAGACTTCATAGGCTCCTTCAGCAAGTTGAGGTATCTTGATCTCTCCCATGCTGGTTTTGCCGGGTCAGTTCCTCCTCAACTTGGCAATCTGTCAATGCTCAGCCACCTTGCTTTGACCTCCTCTACAATCAGAATGGATAGTTTCCGTTGGGTTTCTCGCCTCAGTGCCCTCAGGTACTTGGACCTCGGTTGGTTGTATCTTGTTGCATGTTCAGATTGGTTGCAGGCAATCAGTAGTCTCCCTTTGCTTCAAGTGCTTCGCTTGAATGATGCATATCTCCCTGCCACCAGCTTGAATTCAGTTTCTTATGTCAATTTCACGGCCCTCACGGTGCTTGATCTTAGTAACAATGAGCTGAATTCTACTTTACCAAGATGGATCTGGAACCTGCGTTCTCTTTCTTACTTGGACTTGTCTAGCTGTCAGCTTTCTGGATCGGTTCCTGATAACATAGGGAACTTGTCCTCCCTGAGTTTTCTTCGATTGCGGGATAACCACCTGGAAGGAGAAATACCGCAACATATGAGTAGATTGTGCAGCCTGAATCACATTGATATGTCTAGAAATAATTTATCAGGAAATATTGCAGCAGAAAAGAATTTGTTTCCCTGCATGAACCGGCTGCAAGTTCTCAATGTTGGCTTAAATAATCTTACTGGAAGTCTGGCTGGCTGGCTTGAGCACTTGACAAGTTTAACTACTCTTGATCTCAGCCAGAACCAGTGCTACAGGGACTCGCGAGTCTGAAATTTTTTTCGCGCGTCGACACGCCTCCGACACGGTGCGATGCGTACCTGACGCTTGTTGCCGTGTCCCATGTCTTGCAGGTTCCCTTCCCATGCGCTGGGCGCCACCGGTGTGCAGCCACGGACTCAGCGGCCGGTCCGTAGCCCTCGTGGCCTCGTGGATGGCTGCTGGGCGACGCCGGTCTGCAGCCACGAATCCAGCGCTCGATCTGCAGTCTCCATGGCGGCATGGCCTCACTGAGCCACGGCTCGGAGCTGGGCTAAGGACTATTGGAGGAGGCAGGAGGATTGAGATGCTGCCATGCTGGTCGCCGGTGTTGATGAAGCCAGAAGAGTAGACGAGTAGTAGAGGAGAGAAGGAGCCAGAGAAGGAGAGAGAGCTACATGCTCATGGCTATCGAACAAGAAAGAGAAGGTTGGGGAAGAAAGGTGGCTGCTGTTTTGGTTGTGGGGAAAGTTGGGATGGTGGGCCCAAGCTAATAGGAAAGTTGACTTCTTGCTCTTGTATTGTAAAGTGCTTCTACTATACTAGAATACACTCATATAAAAACTCCTATAGCTTTTAATTTGTATGTTGTTTTTAAAATCTATTTACACTAAAGTGTTTAATTTTAGAAGAGGAACAAAATGAATCCAATATTGACTATGTTTGAATACTAAAATTATTTAACCTTATTTAGGGTGGCACATTATACAAAATTTGTCAATAAACTTAGTTATGTAAAAGCCACATATGTCATACATGTTATCTCTTGTTTATTTTTATTCATAAAATTGTACACAAAATTCATTAAACAATTTTCAAGAGACATATGGATATGAATAGAATTTGCAATTAGATAAATTACATAATATATATAAGTAATTTAATACAATAGAAACAACCCGTAAAATCGAAGTCAAAGAAAAGTACCTACATTACATGGTGACGATATATCACGAAAATGGAGATTGAAGGACAGTGGTGTGAGTTGAGTTCTATGTTGATGAGAAAGAATTGATTCGATCATGCGATAGATAAGTTCTCATAGAAAATTTTACTACTTGATCTAATATTGACTCTCCGACAACAACATTGAGGTGATGATCATGGAAGAGAAGATAGAAGCACAGTTACAAGTAACCTCTATATGATGTCAGCACCGCACATTTATCTTCAACGGAAATTAAAGAGTCGATGTGTCTGATCGATGATCCAAAGTCATCGATCGTATCGACTTGTAAGAGATATTAAGTTGCAAATACTTGAACACCGATACTAGCTAACACAATGCTACCATGTGTTATCTCTCAGGAAAGTCTAATTAGATGTGCCAATGAGTTCCTTGGGCAAAGGTCCGTACTATATCGACACCGCGGACTTATCTTCGATGAAAATTGAAGAGTCTATGTGTCCAATGATCCAAGCTCATCTATCGTATCGACTTGCAAGAGATATTAAGTTGCAAATACTAGAACACTCATAATAGCTAACACAATGCTATCATCTGTTATCTCTCGAGAAAGTCTAGTTAGATGTGCCGATGAGTTTCATGAGCGAAGAGACATAATTAATTATGTATGGTCGATAAGTGCAACTTACCGCTGGTTTTATTGTGTTTTGTATTATAGGATTGTGAAATCAGATATTATGTGTGTTTAAATAATAAGCAGGGTAAGATACTACAATATAGATGAAAAATGATCCTTATTTGGGAAGTTATTTGGGAAGCTTCTGGATTTGGCGCCCAAAGAAGCAGAATGGAGGGAAAGTTCAAGAGGCAAAATCCCAAAATACCCTCATGTTTTTTGGGACTCCATCTAGCCATATAGAAAATAAGGGTTAGAAAGGGAATTTTCGCATAGGCCATACCTCTACGTACTGCCCAGCTCATACTCAAAAAGCCAATCTCACCTACTTTTTCATTTTTTGTGTACACAACACAGCAGCTGCATGCCTCTCTCTACTGCCAAAAAAAATGGTTGCTCCTGGCTTCTTTGTGATCGTTGATTTCCTCCTGGACAGATCTTGAATTCCATCCACAAATTTCTCCAGTCGTGATTTTGAAAAGGTATGTGTGTGATTTTGTAGCTACATATATCAACAAGGATTTTTTTTTGTCATGAATCAGTCCATGCTCTCACTTTTATTTCTTCTACCTTTTGCCAGAGAATCAGCCATGGACAAGGAAGCAGATGGGGCTGGGGCAGCCTCACAGCAGAACCACACTGCTTCAGCTCAAGTTGGCCTGTGGAAGTACCTTAAGAAAGGAGATGCTACAAGTAAAGGTGGAGGTAACAAAAGGTTGGAGTGCATTCTGTGTCACCAAACTTTTACTGGTAATTTCACACGTGTGAGAGGACATCTTTTGCATATCAAGGGACTTGGGATTGGTCCCTGTCCAAAAGTTGATGCAGCAATGTTGGAGAAGTTGACTGCTTTGGAAGAAGCAAGAGAAGTTATAGTTCAGCTAGAAAAAAGAAAACCCACTATCCCACTTCCAAACTTTGAAGATTTTGGTTCAAAGAAACGCAAGAATGACGGTGCTTTAGCAAAGTGTTTCAACAAAGCAGCAAGAGACAAGCTAGATTGTTTGATAGCAAGGTTCATTTATGCTAATGCTCTTTCTTTCAACTTGGTTAGATCACCTTTCCTTCATGATATGATCAAGCATGCTTGTGAAAGTGTTTTGTCTGGCTATGTTGTTCCACCTTTTGATGATGTGAGGACAACCATGCTTGATGCAGAAAAGACCAATATAGATGATCTTACAAAGCACATTAGAATTTCTTGGACAACTACAGGTTTATCACTTGTTAGCAAATCGATTCTAATGTCCAGCCATCACTAACAACTACAGGTTTATCACTTGTTTTAGTTGTTTACCCTAAAACCGGGACTAAAGATGCATTTTTAGTCCCGGTTGATGATATTTTTAGTCCCGGTTGGTGTTATCAACCGGGACTAAAGATGCTTTCAGAGTTAGTTTAAAATGAAACCATATCTATTCAAGTTAGATGTGTGTGGTAGGTGGGATGGTAATGCGCGTGAGGGCTGAGGCGAGAGGTCTTGAGTTCGAATCCTATATTGCACACATTTTCTTATCTTTAGTACCGGTTATTTCAACCGGGACTAATTAGTCCCGATTTGGTAATCCCGGTTCAATAACCGGTACTAAAAAGGGTTACGAACCGATACTAAAAATCGATTTTTCCAGCGGTGATTGTTCAAGACGTCAGAACCTCAAACACACAACACACAATTTATACAGGTTCAGGCCCCCTTTAGGATAATAGCCCTACTCCTGTTTTTTATATAGATAGATATTTAGAGTCGGAATTCAGGATGTAATAACAGCTACATATAAATATAAAACTAGTCTAATCTTAACGGAATATTTAGAGTATCTAGATACATATACTTAGATTTGACTTAAGGGCTCAAGGCACCCTCAATGTCATCAAGTTTTCGACCGTCTTGAAGTAAACACGGCCAAAACCCCCATCTCCGAACCCTGTGCCGTGGGAGTTGACAAACACAAGGTAGAGCCTACCATTGTAGGCGCCATATCCAACAAAAACAACCGCGTGGGCACAGTTCATCGATAGTTCTGGCTTGTACTCGTAGATATCCGTGGGCTTGAGTTCTGGTTCAGAGAAATTCTCCGACATCTTAAACGTGCCAAACATGGGTCTTCCCTGATCAATTTGGTGAAGAACATCATCAAAAGCATGCAGACTTCGAACATCATAAATCTGTATACGTCTATGAGGTTCGCCGTCGCCCCCGGCCAAAACACCACGCCTGAAAATGTCTAGGCCGAGCTTGATCCTATCCATTATATCCTTACCCATCTGAGCTCCTGCCACACGACAATGCACAAAATAAACGAAATTGCCACATAGTCAAACAGAACGAAAATAGTGCACAAACTGAGCCAAATTGTAACGAAAAAGATAAATCAACCCATCCACCCAAGTAGGCCTTCTACAGATAGGCCACAATCTTGGGCCATCTAATTAGGCCCAAACGGGACTTGTTCTATCCTAATTTGTCTAGGCCTAGTTCAATGGTCCAAACTCCAAACAATTTCAGTGTTCAAATTGGAACTTTTCTAGCCTAGTTTAATGGACCAAAGTGTTCAAATGGGCGACAATCATACTTCATATAAATTAGGCCCAAAGAATATGATCTTTTTCTTTTAGATTCAAAGAAGATGTTCTAATCTAACCATGTCTGTTGTGCATCCCAGAAATCAATTTGTATAAACCCTAAACATTCTAAGCCCACGGAGGATAAACAGTAGCAGGTCCCAAAACTTTGGATCAACCCTAAACATTCTAAGCCCAAGTACTAAGATGAACAGTAGCGGGTCCCAAATAACATTATATAACCTTACCCATCAGTGCTCCTGCCACGTAATACCAACTGCACAAACGGGGCCTCACCTCCCAAGTTCTACACATGGTACTAATAGCTGGTAAGTACTCCCTCCGTTCATATTATTATTATTAGACGCTTTCACTTTTTTAGTTAAACTCATTTTAACTTTGATTAAATTTATAAAAAAATAACAACATTTTCAAACAAAATAAATATAATATCAAAACATTTTCAGGGTTAGATTTAATACAAATAATTTGGTTTTATAGACGTTGCTACGTTTTTCTATAAATATGATCATACTTAAATAAGTATGACTTAAAAAAATCAAAACATTCCTTTATAACATGAAACGGAGGAAGTAGGAGTATAAGCAAGCTGTAACTGGGCTCAGTCCCACATCAGGCCATATTTTACAAGAAACACCAAAGTGCAAAAACACCACAAATCTGCACCAACTTAACTAGTATTTATTTACCCAGCAACCATTTCAAGACATATCACCAAGTAGAACTGAACAGAACTGTTCCAGCACAAACATCAAAGCAATACTCCCATCGTCCCAAAATATAAGAGATTTTGAATGAATGAGACATATTCTAATACTACGAATCTGGATAGACTACTATCCAGATTCGTAGTACTAGGATATGTCTCATTCATCCAAAATCCCTTATATTTTGGAAACAAAGAGAGTACATTCAAATTCAGAACCATAACCTTTCAATTAGTCAATATTAAAAATACAGCAATATCACATCGTAGATCTGTATGACATGACAAACCACAAGGTCATCACATGAAGGCTTTAAGCAACAACCGAATTGCACAAACATTAACCAGCATCATTTTACACATCAATCGTGTCATTGATATATCCATAATTACCGAAACATAGAAGGGTAAAATGAAGCTCCTGCCACATAGTCAAACAGAACGAAAACAGTGCACAAACTGAGCCAAAATGTAACCCAAAAAATTTTCAGCCCATCCGCCCAAGTAGGCCTTCTACAGATAGGCCACAATCTTGGGCCATCTAATTAGGCCCAAACGGGACTTGGGGGCGCGCGTGGAGAAAAACAGTCCAAAAGGCTGATTTTGGAAGCTATACGGCACGTTTGGGTAGCTATAATTAGGTTCAAATTCGTCTCGCGAATTAGTCCAGGGTTATGAAATGGGTTTTATTTTTAGTCTACGTTCAATACTTCTAATTAGTATAGAAACATTCGATGTGAGAGGGGCTAAAAAAATTTAGCCCCATCCAAACTCCCCCTAAATGTGTTTTAACTCGTTGTGCACTCGCACGTGCACGCGCGTGTGATGTGCGCATGCGTATGCACATGTGCGCGTGTTTTATCGACGTGGGCGTGCACATGTGTATGTGTGTGCCGTATTGTTTCTCTCTCTTTCTTACTTGAATCATCCCTGGGGAATTTATTCCATATAATTTGTCTAGGCCTAGTTCAATGGTCCAAACAATTTCAGTGTTTAAATGGAATTCGTGTAGGCCTAGTTTAATGGATCAAAGTGTTCAAATGGGCGACAATCATAGCTCATCTAAATTAGGCTGAAAGAAGATTTGTGTAACCATACGTCAGTTCTGCATCCTCAAAAATCAATTTGGATGAATCCTAAAACATTCCAAGTCCAAGGAAGATGGCCCAAATACCAATTTTAAATCAACACGAAACATTGTAAGCCCAAGGACTAAAATGAACAGTAGCAGGTACCAAATACCAATTTGGATCACCACAAAACATTCTAAGCCCAAAGGACTAAGATAAACAGTATCGGGTGCGGATCTGTTTGCTTGCCTGCGTAATACTCGTATTGCTTGACGAACGAGTCCACATCGAAGCGAACCCGCATGTCCCTTGCGGGCTGCATCAGGGCTGCCGATCTGGCCATCTCGATCTCGGCTGCTGTACATAGTGCGTTGAACACACGTGGGCTGCACACCTTGGTTCCGGATCTCCCGTATGATTTTCTTCCCGCGGAAGAGAGTGTTCTTCCATGAAAATTCTTGGTAAAATCCGTGCTCCATCTAAAAAAAGACGATTTTTTCCCTTTCAAGAACAAGAGGCAAAATGCATTCCATCAGAACACGGTAACGAAGGAGATCGAATTGGGTAACAGCATGCAACACCACGACACCACTGTACATCAAGAGAGGCATGTGCCTTTTTTTTTTTGAAATAAAAGATCCTAACCCTAAGCATCGTTTTTACAGAGATAAAAAAAACAAACGGCACCAATTACCAAAGTACCAAGCAAGCTTTTTACGAGATTCACGAAAAACAGTAACAATTATCAAAAGCATCAAGCAAGCATATATGGTTTTTACAGAGATCCACGAAAAACAGAAAGAAAAACACGTTTTTTTCGCTAACCTCGATCCCTTTCGTGCCGGTATATACGGTGGAGGTGGAGAGGAGGATCGACGTAGTGTGACAGGCGGCGGGCGACGAGCGGCGGCAGCGGCGAGCGGCGGCGGCGGAGTGCAGCGACGAGCGGCGGCGGCGGAGTGGAGCTGGAGAGAAGGATCGACGTAGTGTGGCAGGCGGCGGGAGACGAGTGATGGCGGCGGAGTGCGGCGACGAGCGGCGGCGGCGGAGTGGAGGTGGAGAGGAGGATCGACGTAGTGTGGCAGGCGGCGGGCGACGAGCGGCGGCGGCGGAGTGCGGCGACGAGCGGCAAGGGATGTGGTTTTTGGTGGGCAGGTGCACTGCTCTGTTTTGACGAGAGGAAGCGCAAGAAGCCAAAGTTTGTAGCAGTGTACTGTGTACCCAAACAACTTTTGCTGCAAGATTCCATTCAAAACACACACACAGGTGGGGCTAATGGGCTTGGGCCTACGGCCCAACGCGTGTAACCCTTCTGCGACAGTCACCTTAAATTCATATTGTAAAATAAATACAACTAACAATTACATTTCATATTCAAAACAGGGACATACATATTACACTTCATATTCAAAACAGGGACATATATCAGCTAGGTAGCCTCTGCACATGTATATTAGTAAAGGAGCTAATAAGGTAAATTCCACTTTCTGCACACCAATATGCAATCCACTATATTCTATAGGCAGCTACAAGTTGATGCTGAAACTTCTTGGGATTTCAAAACCTTTCATCTTGCTGTCAGCCTGCTATCATGCTATGAGAATGTTGTATTACATGATTACACGAACACATGGCGAGAAATTGCTACAGGAATTGTTTGCATGCATACATTCAGAAAAGAGCCATGCGTGTGCAGTAATAAGGACCAAAGAGAGGTATGACACCTCAACAAACCTGGGGCATTCAACGATAGATGAGAACAAAGAAGAATATTTTGTCGGGACAGCCGAAGGAGACCGACCAAATTTCATTTAGATTGGGGAAAAATAAGTTACATATTTTGTCAAGCAGTAAACAAAAATTCGTCCTACTACTGCACATGAGTGACAACTTTATTCAAAAAAGTACTACTGCTATCACACAAATCTCTACTTCATCTATATATGAGCGGCGTTTTCTTCGCTATTAACCATGAGCTCTTGATACTCTTTCCCATAATTTTCTACGAGTCTATAAGCGAGGCCACAGCTTGGTCATGCACAATGATTATGCATATTCATGGTCCGATGCGAAACACCGGCAGCGAGTAATAAAGTGACGGTTGAGCTGTATAAACCGGAGAAAACATCCCAATATCCCATTTACCCCGTAATTGTACACCCTTAATATCCCAGATAGAATGACATCCAAATAGTGTACCCTTAATATCCCAGATAAAATGCGATAAATAGGTTTTGAGTCACAAACAACCAACACAAAATGACAAGCTTATCACATCACTTCTCGCAAGGAATACTATCACTTCCAACAGGCACATTTTCTTCCTCCCCAGCTTCCAGCTTCCTTAGATTTCCTCCACCATCGGTGATGCATATGGAGGATAGACTATCTCCAAAGGCTTATCTTGCCCCTAATGAAATATAAAGGCAAAGGAAGAATCAATTAGCAATCAATTCAGTAACATACACTAAGCATATTGAGTACCATACCTTGTACTTGCGCCTTAGCATATCCTCCTCATCTTCCAGCTGTAAAAGAGGTCAAAAAAGGTCATTAACTGTCTTGAGTACTTGAGCAACCCAAAAAATGATAAATATGTGTTGGACAAATTATCATACACTGAGGTTGTCATCATGGTTATGGTGCCGGGAATTAACCCCAAAAGGCAAATACCCGTCCAAGTGACCACCAGTGTATGCATCAGGATCGTTGGGGTGCCTCATGCCAGGAGATCCATTGTTTCTACAGCCATAGCAGTGACCTTCAAAAAGGGAACATAACATGAGAATTTTCAATCATATTTAACAGCTAGCTTCATATTAGTATGAGCAAGGCACAAGCCTAAACAATATTTCAAATGCAAACACTAAGGTGATCTTTCAATACCAATTGCTAAAGGAGCACACCCACACTACAATATATATGCTTAACCAAAAACCATGTACAACTTACCGATTTAACGAATTTTAAGCAGAAAATTATATAGGCTACAATATTTGAGCTGAAATTGTATGCGCACACCTAGAACATGCAGTAGTAATTAAGTGCACACCTAGAATATGCAGTAGTTAAATTAAATATAAGAGGGTACAGATTACCATTATCATTAGGTTTAACCATGCAGAAACAGCTGACCGCCCATTCAGCATCTCCTTGCATACGTATTTCAGCAAAGAACAGGTTGTCCACACCACAGTCAAACCCATCAGCTCTTTTCATCTTTGTAGTGAAATTCAAATGGTAGTACCACTTGTTGCCCTCATAAATATATCCAAGTTGCAAAAACTCCTTGAGTTCATATGCAGAGTCCTAAAAATAAGACACATGTGTTGAATAAGCAAGTGTTATAATAATAAAACAGCAAGATTATATAGTATAATCTTTGTCTCTGTGTGGGGGGAGAGAGAGAGAGTAAATACCCCCAAAAGATTATGATCATCATTATACTTGTCCAGTAAAGCTTGGATCAAATGGCACTTGTTTTTTTTATAATAACTACCATCTGACAAGGTACGTTTCCTTGTGCCATCAGGCCAGAAAAGATCTAGCCGTATCATCCTCTCCATGTAAGTGAGCCTCTCAAGCTCCTCGCCCCTAATTAGATGAACAGATCCTATATATATTAGTATGATGTATTTTTCTCAAAGTGAGCAATATAATGTGTTATTAAGTAGTTTGCACAAGTTAACAAGTCCATGTAGAAATAAGGCCGACAGGGATCAAACATCTCTCAAGATAAGTTTAGCACATGGTAAAAGTCGACAAAAGGTTATGAACTGTATTTGAAATACTGCAAAACTATGGTATACTCAACTAAGTTGTTCTGATGCTAGATTACACTCTCAAAGCATCTTTCAATTTCAGATTTCTAATTCAGTCAGATCTTGGCGCAATGTTTTGATCAATTAATTAGACTAACTGCAAGGTACTGGATTAGAATAAGACTTCACAAATTATGGCAGCCTGGTATTTTCGTACAATAGAACTAGTCATCTCTTCTATAACTAAGGGTCTAGAGCATTCATTACAATCCTGATTCAAGCTCTAAAAGAATCCTGTTTGTCAAATCAATTCAACTGATTTTGGAATGTATATGTGTGTTCTAATTATCACTATGATCCTAAATCAACATGAACCCCCAGGAGATGAAACATGCACGGAAATATAAAAGGCAGTTACTATCTGTCCTAAATAAATACATCCACTCCAACCACAAGAGTTTGCAACGAATAAACAGATAGCAAGATAGAACAAAGTCAAGAAATTTTACATTTTTGGAATCCGCAGCCCTTGAAGATGTTGATTGATAGCATCATCAACTTCCAGCAGACTTTGAAATGGTCCATCACCTACACAAGGATACATGTGGAAACGTCCCGCAGGATCCATCCTGATGTAGAATACAAAATACCAATCAGGAGGACTCCGGACCAAAATAGTTGATCCAGGAGATGACCAAAGGCGGCACTGTGATGGTGTTGAGTCAAGCCCAGCTGTCTGTGGAGAGGAAGAGGTGTGTGCAGTTATCGGTTCTTTCGATGCTGTATTACTGAACAACCCCCCAGAGAAGGAAACATCTGGTTCTCGCAGCGCTTCTGCAGATGAAGCCTCAGCAGCATTTGCCAACCTGTAGCAAACAAGCTCAGTGAGTACGCAAATTAATTTTCTGGAACCATATTCCAGAAGGGTCTCATTCAAGAAAGAATTGCTGAAAAAGGATCATTTTGCCGTGGCCAAGTTAGCAGGGGTAAAAAGTATGTAGACTAAACCAATTTGTTACATTCATCCCTAGAAATTGCATATGAATACACCAGTTATGTTACATTAATCCCTAGAGAACACATATGAATACAACAGTATTGCTTGTGCTATAAAACAACACTTTTTGCACTGTCCTGCCCCTCCACTCCAAAGAATCAACAGTTGCAAATTGTTACTTCCACTAATCCATTCTCAAGAAAACGTATACTGTTATATCAGTCTTAGAAAATACTACGGTTCTAATCTCCCAAATGATCAGGCCCAGATAAAAAAAAGAATTAATCACGAAAAGCCTCTCCACTCTCCAAGCAGCTTGGCACTGCTCCCACCCCACTGGACACGTATTGCTACGTGTGATTTAGTGCTAGGCTCGCAGACTTGAGTCTCCACGTATTGTTAGGGTTAGGTATTACTAATCCGGTGGGGTGGGAGCAGTGCCAAGCTGCTTGGAGAGTGGAGAGGCTATCCGTGATTAATTCTTTTTTTTATCTGGGCCTGATCATTTGGGAGAATAGAACCGTAGTATTTTCTAAGACTGATATAACAGTATACGTTTTCTTGAGAATGGATTAGTGGAAGTAACAATTTGCAACTGTTGATTCTTTGGAGTGGAGGGGCAGGACAGTGCAAAAAGTGTTGTTTTATAGCACAAGCAATACTGTTGTATTCATATGTGTTCTCTAGGGATTAATGTAACATAACTGGTGTATTCATATGCAATTTCTAGGGATGAATGTAACAAATTGGTTTAGTCTACATACTTTTTACCCCTGCTAACTTGGCCACGGCAAAATGATCCTTTTTCAGCAATTCTTTCTTGAATGAGACCCTTCTGGAATATGGTTCCAGAAAATTAATTTGCGTACTCACTGAGCTTGTTTGCTACAGGTTGGCAAATGCTGCTGAGGCTTCATCTGCAGAAGCGCTGCGAGAACCAGATGTTTCCTTCTCTGGGGGGTTGTTCAGTAATACAGCATCGAAAGAACCGATAACTGCACACACCTCTTCCTCTCCACAGACAGCTGGGCTTGACTCAACACCATCACAGTGCCGCCTTTGGTCATCTCCTGGATCAACTATTTTGGTCCGGAGTCCTCCTGATTGGTATTTTGTATTCTACATCAGGATGGATCCTGCGGGACGTTTCCACATGTATCCTTGTGTAGGTGATGGACCATTTCAAAGTCTGCTGGAAGTTGATGATGCTATCAATCAACATCTTCAAGGGCTGCGGATTCCAAAAATGTAAAATTTCTTGACTTTGTTCTATCTTGCTATCTGTTTATTCGTTGCAAACTCTTGTGGTTGGAGTGGATGTATTTATTTAGGACAGATAGTAACTGCCTTTTATATTTCCGTGCATGTTTCATCTCCTGGGGGTTCATGTTGATTTAGGATCATAGTGATAATTAGAACACACATATACATTCCAAAATCAGTTGAATTGATTTGACAAACAGGATTCTTTTAGAGCTTGAATCAGGATTGTAATGAATGCTCTAGACCCTTAGTTATAGAAGAGATGACTAGTTCTATTGTACGAAAATACCAGGCTGCCATAATTTGTGAAGTCTTATTCTAATCCAGTACCTTGCAGTTAGTCTAATTAATTGATCAAAACATTGCGCCAAGATCTGACTGAATTAGAAATCTGAAATTGAAAGATGCTTTGAGAGTGTAATCTAGCATCAGAACAACTTAGTTGAGTATACCATAGTTTTGCAGTATTTCAAATACAGTTCATAACCTTTTGTCGACTTTTACCATGTGCTAAACTTATCTTGAGAGATGTTTGATCCCTGTCGGCCTTATTTCTACATGGACTTGTTAACTTGTGCAAACTACTTAATAACACATTATATTGCTCACTTTGAGAAAAATACATCATACTAATATATATAGGATCTGTTCATCTAATTAGGGGCGAGGAGCTTGAGAGGCTCACTTACATGGAGAGGATGATACGGCTAGATCTTTTCTGGCCTGATGGCACAAGGAAACGTACCTTGTCAGATGGTAGTTATTATAAAAAAAACAAGTGCCATTTGATCCAAGCTTTACTGGACAAGTATAATGATGATCATAATCTTTTGGGGGTATTTACTCTCTCTCTCTCCCCCCACACAGAGACAAAGATTATACTATATAATCTTGCTGTTTTATTATTATAACACTTGCTTATTCAACACATGTGTCTTATTTTTAGGACTCTGCATATGAACTCAAGGAGTTTTTGCAACTTGGATATATTTATGAGGGCAACAAGTGGTACTACCATTTGAATTTCACTACAAAGATGAAAAGAGCTGATGGGTTTGACTGTGGTGTGGACAACCTGTTCTTTGCTGAAATACGTATGCAAGGAGATGCTGAATGGGCGGTCAGCTGTTTCTGCATGGTTAAACCTAATGATAATGGTAATCTGTACCCTCTTATATTTAATTTAACTACTGCATATTCTAGGTGTGCACTTAATTACTACTGCATGTTCTAGGTGTGCGCATACAATTTCAGCTCAAATATTGTAGCCTATATAATTTTCTGCTTAAAATTCGTTAAATCGGTAAGTTGTACATGGTTTTTGGTTAAGCATATATATTGTAGTGTGGGTGTGCTCCTTTAGCAATTGGTATTGAAAGATCACCTTAGTGTTTGCATTTGAAATATTGTTTAGGCTTGTGCCTTGCTCATACTAATATGAAGCTAGCTGTTAAATATGATTGAAAATTCTCATGTTATGTTCCCTTTTTGAAGGTCACTGCTATGGCTGTAGAAACAATGGATCTCCTGGCATGAGGCACCCCAACGATCCTGATGCATACACTGGTGGTCACTTGGACGGGTATTTGCCTTTTGGGGTTAATTCCCGGCACCATAACCATGATGACAACCTCAGTGTATGATAATTTGTCCAACACATATTTATCATTTTTTGGGTTGCTCAAGTACTCAAGACAGTTAATGACCTTTTTTGACCTCTTTTACAGCTGGAAGATGAGGAGGATATGCTAAGGCGCAAGTACAAGGTATGGTACTCAATATGCTTAGTGTATGTTACTGAATTGATTGCTAATTGATTGTTCCTTTGCCTTTATATTTCATTAGGGGCAAGATAAGCCTTTGGAGATAGTCTATCCTCCATATGCATCACCGATGGTGGAGGAAATCTAAGGAAGCTGGAAGCTGGGGAGGAAGAAAATGTGCCTGTTGGAAGTGATAGTGTTCCTTGCGAGAAGTGATGTGATAAGCTTGTCATTTTGTGTTGGTTGTTTGTGACTCAAAACCTATTTATCGCATTTTATCTGGGATATTAAGGGTACACTATTTGGATGTCATTCTATCTGGGATATTAAGGGTGTACAATTACGGGGTAAATGGGATATTGGGATGTTTTCTCCGGTTTATACAGCTCAACCGTCACTTTATTACTCGCTGCCGGTGTTTCGCATCGGACCATGAATATGCATAATCATTGTGCATGACCAAGCTGTGGCCTCGCTTATAGACTCGTAGAAAATTATGGGAAAGAGTATCAAGAGCTCATGGTTAATAGCGAAGAAAACGCCGCTCATATATAGATGAAGTAGAGATTTGTGTGATAGCAGTAGTACTTTTTTGAATAAAGTTGTCACTCATGTGCAGTAGTAGGACGAATTTTTGTTTACTGCTTGACAAAATATGTAACTTATTTTTCCCCAATCTAAATGAAATTTGGTCGGTCTCCTTCGGCTGTCCCGACAAAATATTCTTCTTTGTTCTCATCTATCGTTGAATGCCCCAGGTTTGTTGAGGTGTCATACCTCTCTTTGGTCCTTATTACTGCACACGCATGGCTCTTTTCTGAATGTATGCATGCAAACAATTCCTGTAGCAATTTCTCGCCATGTGTTCGTGTAATCATGTAATACAACATTCTCATAGCATGATAGCAGGCTGACAGCAAGATGAAAGGTTTTGAAATCCCAAGAAGTTTCAGCATCAACTTGTAGCTGCCTATAGAATATAGTGGATTGCATATTGGTGTGCAGAAAGTGGAATTTACCTTATTAGCTCCTTTACTAATATACATGTGCAGAGGCTACCTAGCTGATATATGTCCCTGTTTTGAATATGAAGTGTAATATGTATGTCCCTGTTTTGAATATGAAATGTAATTGTTAGTTGTATTTATTTTACAATATGAATTTAAGGTGACTGTCGCAGAAGGGTTACACGCGTTGGGCCGTAGGCCCAAGCCCATTAGCCCCACCTGTGTGTGTGTTTTGAATGGAATCTTGCAGCAAAAGTTGTTTGGGTACACAGTACACTGCTACAAACTTTGGCTTCTTGCGCTTCCTCTCGTCAAAACAGAGCAGTGCACCTGCCCACCAAAAACCACATCCCTTGCCGCTCGTCGCCGCACTCCGCCGCCGCCGCTCGTCGCCCGCCGCCTGCCACACTACGTCGATCCTCCTCTCCACCTCCACTCCGCCGCCGCCGCTCGTCGCCGCACTCCGCCGCCATCACTCGTCTCCCGCCGCCTGCCACACTACGTCGATCCTTCTCTCCAGCTCCACTCCGCCGCCGCCGCTCGTCGCTGCACTCCGCCGCCGCCGCTCGCCGCTGCCGCCGCTCGTCGCCCGCCGCCTGTCACACTACGTCGATCCTCCTCTCCACCTCCACCGTATATACCGGCACGAAAGGGATCGAGGTTAGCGAAAAAAACGTGTTTTTCTTTCTGTTTTTCGTGGATCTCTGTAAAAACCATATATGCTTGCTTGATGCTTTTGATAATTGTTACTGTTTTTCGTGAATCTCGTAAAAAGCTTGCTTGGTACTTTGGTAATTGGTGCCGTTTGTTTTTTTTATCTCTGTAAAAACGATGCTTAGGGTTAGGATCTTTTATTTCAAAAAAAAAAAGGCACATGCCTCTCTTGATGTACAGTGGTGTCGTGGTGTTGCATGCTGTTACCCAATTCGATCTCCTTCGTTACCGTGTTCTGATGGAATGCATTTTGCCTCTTGTTCTTGAAAGGGAAAAAATCGTCTTTTTTTAGATGGAGCACGGATTTTACCAAGAATTTTCATGGAAGAACACTCTCTTCCGCGGGAAGAAAATCATACGGGAGATCCGGAACCAAGGTGTGCAGCCCACGTGTGTTCAACGCACTATGTACAGCAGCCGAGATCGAGATGGCCAGATCGGCAGCCCTGATGCAGCCCGCAAGGGACATGCGGGTTCGCTTCGATGTGGACTCGTTCGTCAAGCAATACGAGTATTACGCAGGCAAGCAAACAGATCCGCACCCGATACTGTTTATCTTAGTCCTTTGGGCTTAGAATGTTTTGTGGTGATCCAAATTGGTATTTGGTACCTGCTACTGTTCATTTTAGTCCTTGGGCTTACAATGTTTCGTGTTGATTTAAAATTGGTATTTGGGCCATCTTCCTTGGACTTGGAATGTTTTAGGATTCATCCAAATTGATTTTTGAGGATGCAGAACTGACGTATGGTTACACAAATCTTCTTTCAGCCTAATTTAGATGAGCTATGATTGTCGCCCATTTGAACACTTTGATCCATTAAACTAGGCCTACACGAATTCCATTTAAACACTGAAATTGTTTGGACCATTGAACTAGGCCTAGACAAATTATATGGAATAAATTCCCCAGGGATGATTCAAGTAAGAAAGAGAGAGAAACAATACGGCACACACATACACATGTGCACGCCCACGTCGATAAAACACGCGCACATGTGCATACGCATGCGCACATCACACGCGCGTGCACGTGCGAGTGCACAACGAGTTAAAACACATTTAGGGGGAGTTTGGATGGGGCTAAATTTTTTTAGCCCCTCTCACATCGAATGTTTCTATACTAATTAGAAGTATTGAACGTAGACTAAAAATAAAACCCATTTCATAACCCTGGACTAATTCGCGAGACGAATTTGAACCTAATTATAGCTACCCAAACGTGCCGTATAGCTTCCAAAATCAGCCTTTTGGACTGTTTTTCTCCACGCGCGCCCCCAAGTCCCGTTTGGGCCTAATTAGATGGCCCAAGATTGTGGCCTATCTGTAGAAGGCCTACTTGGGCGGATGGGCTGAAAATTTTTTGGGTTACATTTTGGCTCAGTTTGTGCACTGTTTTCGTTCTGTTTGACTATGTGGCAGGAGCTTCATTTTACCCTTCTATGTTTCGGTAATTATGGATATATCAATGACACGATTGATGTGTAAAATGATGCTGGTTAATGTTTGTGCAATTCGGTTGTTGCTTAAAGCCTTCATGTGATGACCTTGTGGTTTGTCATGTCATACAGATCTACGATGTGATATTGCTGTATTTTTAATATTGACTAATTGAAAGGTTATGGTTCTGAATTTGAATGTACTCTCTTTGTTTCCAAAATATAAGGGATTTTGGATGAATGAGACATATCCTAGTACTACGAATCTGGATAGTAGTCTATCCAGATTCGTAGTATTAGAATATGTCTCATTCATTCAAAATCTCTTATATTTTGGGACGATGGGAGTATTGCTTTGATGTTTGTGCTGGAACAGTTCTGTTCAGTTCTACTTGGTGATATGTCTTGAAATGGTTGCTGGGTAAATAAATACTAGTTAAGTTGGTGCAGATTTGTGGTGTTTTTGCACTTTGGTGTTTCTTGTAAAATATGGCCTGATGTGGGACTGAGCCCAGTTACAGCTTGCTTATACTCCTACTTCCTCCGTTTCATGTTATAAAGGAATGTTTTGATTTTTTTAAGTCATACTTATTTAAGTATGATCATATTTATAGAAAAACGTAGCAACGTCTATAAAACCAAATTATTTGTATTAAATCTAACCCTGAAAATGTTTTGATATTATATTTATTTTGTTTGAAAATGTTGTTATTTTTTTATAAATTTAATCAAAGTTAAAATGAGTTTAACTAAAAAAGTGAAAGCGTCTAATAATAATAATATGAACGGAGGGAGTACTTACCAGCTATTAGTACCATGTGTAGAACTTGGGAGGTGAGGCCCCGTTTGTGCAGTTGGTATTACGTGGCAGGAGCACTGATGGGTAAGGTTATATAATGTTATTTGGGACCCGCTACTGTTCATCTTAGTACTTGGGCTTAGAATGTTTAGGGTTGATCCAAAGTTTTGGGACCTGCTACTGTTTATCCTCCGTGGGCTTAGAATGTTTAGGGTTTATACAAATTGATTTCTGGGATGCACAACAGACATGGTTAGATTAGAACATCTTCTTTGAATCTAAAAGAAAAAGATCATATTCTTTGGGCCTAATTTATATGAAGTATGATTGTCGCCCATTTGAACACTTTGGTCCATTAAACTAGGCTAGAAAAGTTCCAATTTGAACACTGAAATTGTTTGGAGTTTGGACCATTGAACTAGGCCTAGACAAATTAGGATAGAACAAGTCCCGTTTGGGCCTAATTAGATGGCCCAAGATTGTGGCCTATCTGTAGAAGGCCTACTTGGGTGGATGGGTTGATTTATCTTTTTCGTTACAATTTGGCTCAGTTTGTGCACTATTTTCGTTCTGTTTGACTATGTGGCAATTTCGTTTATTTTGTGCATTGTCGTGTGGCAGGAGCTCAGATGGGTAAGGATATAATGGATAGGATCAAGCTCGGCCTAGACATTTTCAGGCGTGGTGTTTTGGCCGGGGGCGACGGCGAACCTCATAGACGTATACAGATTTATGATGTTCGAAGTCTGCATGCTTTTGATGATGTTCTTCACCAAATTGATCAGGGAAGACCCATGTTTGGCACGTTTAAGATGTCGGAGAATTTCTCTGAACCAGAACTCAAGCCCACGGATATCTACGAGTACAAGCCAGAACTATCGATGAACTGTGCCCACGCGGTTGTTTTTGTTGGATATGGCGCCTACAATGGTAGGCTCTACCTTGTGTTTGTCAACTCCCACGGCACAGGGTTCGGAGATGGGGGTTTTGGCCGTGTTTACTTCAAGACGGTCGAAAACTTGATGACATTGAGGGTGCCTTGAGCCCTTAAGTCAAATCTAAGTATATGTATCTAGATACTCTAAATATTCCGTTAAGATTAGACTAGTTTTATATTTATATGTAGCTGTTATTACATCCTGAATTCCGACTCTAAATATCTATCTATATAAAAAACAGGAGTAGGGCTATTATCCTAAAGGGGGCCTGAACCTGTATAAATTGTGTGTTGTGTGTTTGAGGTTCTGACGTCTTGAACAATCACCGCTGGAAAAATCGATTTTTAGTACCGGTTCGTAACCCTTTTTAGTACCGGTTATTGAACCGGGATTACCAAATCGGGACTAAAGATCGAGATCTTTAGTCCCGGTTGAAATAACCGGTACTAAAGATAAAAAAAATGTGTGCAATATAGGATTCGAACTCAAGACCTCTCACCTCAGCCCTCACGCGCATTACCATCCCACCTACCACACACATCTAACTTGGATAGATATGGTTTCATTTTAAACTAACTCTGAAGGCATCTTTAGTCCCGGTTGATAACACCAACCGGGACTAAAAATATCTTTAGTCCCGGTTGATGTTGGTTGATAACATCAACCGGGACTAAAAATGCATCTTGAGGCCTACTGGGTTATCCTATCATGCCATGATGCATCAACTGAAAATCCATTAACAACCAATCGAGCTCACTCTACTTACAGCCCGAGCAAGAAGCATGAAAACGACATAGTTTTCCAATGCGATTAACTAAGCGGGTCAAAAGCATCAATCGCATGGAACGAAGAACCAAATAAACCAACAATCAAAAATGGTCACTAATACTACAAATTAGCTTTCTAGCGAGCGTTACTTAGCTGGGAGTACCCTTTGATAATTTATTTGATGTATTCTTAATGGTTATATATTTTATTTTTCAGAATACTATAGTCTGAAATTTTTAGGACTGCAGGACAGCAGCCAATTCATGAATTTTTAGAATTTTTAGAGAGGCCTACAGAAGAGATAAAATTTTGGCAATTTTTACCTAGCTTCCTGGTACAGTTGGTGATCTCCAGAAAAATTGGCAAGTGAATATAGTAAGTGGAACTTTCTGTATAAATTCTTGAATAGCAGCTGGTCCAGAATTCCAGAACACGTATTTTTGATACTTTAAAATTGGGAAGAGGAGTCATAAACATTTGAAAGTTGAAAGTTTTTTTATATGATAAGTTCATGGGTAAGTAAAGAAGCATTTAGTACACTTCATTGTACAATTTTATTGGCTTTTATATCGAACTAACATTTGAAAGAGAGAAGTAAATACTTGTTTTGCAAACAAAATCATAGTAAGATGTGAAGATTAAAATGAGAGTAAGGAAAGGATGGATACTAGAATGAGCTAAGAAGTAAAAAGGATCACACATCCTAAAGGTTTTTCACAAATAATTCAAGTTGAATCTTTTTAAATTCTTTTCAAATCACCAAGCTAAACTCTAGCCTACGGTCAGCATTGCTCTGATACCAACCGCTGTGGGCACCCAGAAATTATACCGTCCAATGTAATTTGTGACCATCACATAATGTCGAATGAGTGGGATCCATACACGCATAAATAGCCACTCATATCTCAATGTGCCCATGATCACAAATTGACATCATTCGATATAAAATCCATAATGCCGAATAATGAGCAAAGGAGATATTGCTGGGACTCCGCATGCCAGTCAACTTCAGCCTGAGACATGCCCGTCAAACCACACGAAGGCGGCGACCAGATGTGTTACACATCTTAGGAGACTTGACTCAAATTGCGAGAGCTCTACAACATCTCAATTGTTCAAAATTCATACTCATGCTTAGCTAGTCCCCAGGAAAAGCGACTAGCCTTACACTTTCATCGCAAGCAATCGATAACCATCACAAATGCATAAACATGGATAACAGAACAGCAAGATACATATATTATAATGGGATTCAACAACCCATCATACAACACAAACTATAGTAGCGGAAGTTTTATAAGTTCACATAAGCAAAAGTAAGACCCGTGGTTTGCCAACCATCCCACAAGGCAACCAACCGGGGCAAGAGTAGAGCTAAAAAGACTACTCACCACCCTCACTGCCCTTGGTAGGGTAGTAAGAACAAGCAAACTCTCCAACATCCTCTTCTGAAATTGCAGACATCGGGTTAAGTACAAAATGTACTCGCAAGACTTACTCTTTACTAGATATATATATATCAAAGGAGTATGTAAGCTTCTACCTTAAAAGATGGCATAATGGTTCAAGTTTTGCATAAAAGCCAATTTAGTTGAGCAAATCACAAGTTGAAAAAATAGAGTTTTCTAACTTAGCATGATCTGAAATTCAATCACAAATAAGCACAACCAGTGCCATCATCACCAACCATGGACAACCATTGTCCAACTATGGCTTATCGATATATCCATTTCACATCCAAAACTAATTCAACCCATTTAACCCGGTTTGATGCTAACATAGTTGAGCTAACACCTCAAGCAGTCGTCCTGTAACCGTGGACACAGCTATTCGAATAGTTTTACTCTGATCAGAAGGGTATATCTTTACCCACACGAAATGAACAAGAATCAAATGCACCACCACACAGGTGTGACTCACAAGTGACACAAGGTCATAACATGTCCTTTCCTAGTCCCACCCTAATCACCTAAACTCCGCCTAGGCCCCCGATGACTTAGCCACGTGCGTGTGTGATGTGGCTAAGGCGGGCTCACCATCGCGGGAGTAACCCCCTGCCAAAACACGGCACACCTGAGCACTCCAAAGGAACAACCATCCTTACGATTGACTAGCGTAGCGTAGATGATTACAGTGCAACATAGTACTAAGTCAAGTCGTCCCATACCGGCGTGTGGTAGTACGTAAGGTGCTTGATTAGATGACAACATGTTCGGTCCTTAACAACCCAGACGAGGCTACTTGCATCAGGGAAAACCACAATCCCTTCATCGCCCTATCAGTCGTCCAAGTTAAACATATTTTCCATATGAACCATTTAGTGAAAGTAGTCAAATTTTATGCCCATAAATCGCAAATAGTGAATAGGTTCAATCGATAGCTCCATCCATCGATTTTAAACACTACTAGATCTAAGCATGGCTAAGCATCGGTAAACAAGTAAACCCTCCCAAGTATTTCCATCCCGAGGTTACAAGGATAAGTGGCAACAACAGAAGAAGGAAGGATATGCAGCAATTAGGTATAACCAATTCTACCCAATACCGATAAGTTTGTAATAAAACAACATATGCATATATATCGTTTTGCAATCAAATCACTTTAGCAAAATAGGGATTCTATATGCTTAGATGTTTGCCTGTCTGCTGTGAGAAATCACAATCGAACTCAGGTTCCGGCTCCACGTACTCCGGAACGTCTGAATCTACCGATAAGAAGCAATAATGCGAATAAGATTCAAATAAACATGCATATGCAATATGCTCTAACATGCATGAAGTTCTCACATTGGGTTGATCATATTCTAAAATAAATTTAGGTGAAGAAATTTCTATTTTAGCATTGCTATTTTGAAAGTTATGAATTTTACAAATGCAACGAAAAGAGAAAAGATATTTGTTTAAATTGGTTTTAGGAGGTAGTTTTGTCAAATTCCTTTTATCTAGTTAAAAAGGTATATAATTCTAAGGTAAACAGCAGTGGATTCATAATTTTGGGATTAACTAGTAATTTTCTAGAAATTAATTAAGTCCTAGTTAGAAAATAAATGTCTTTATGTTATTCACAATTATAATCACATTTTCTGTATAAAATTTGGGAAAAATTTATTTTAAAAACATAAAGAGCACAAAATAAGGAATACATAGAAATTTGGTTTACTAAATTTGGATTATAATTGAATTTTCTATAAATTTTACAAGTTTTATGTTAACTATTTCATATTTGAAATTTAGAAATAAAAATCCTACTGTAAGCATAGGTTTTTAGTATACCATATTAAAGTTTACAATTTTATGAATCTACTGGAGTTGTTTTCATCTCAAAAGGAGCTATATTTAATTTGATATGAATTTTACAAGTTTGTAACAATTTTCAGTTGAGAAAATAAAGATAAACTCATTTCCTTTAATATCTCCAACATATAATTCCTCTGGGTCCACAGGTCAGCCTCTGGCTATTTTGTAGAAAAGTCCCTGGAGTTCCTGGATTAGAACCCGAGGTCCTTAACACATGTTAAATGAAACTTCATTAAAAGTGCTTATGTGTTACTCTATTTACAATTACATCCTAGGGTCCACATGTCATACATAGAGATTTTATAAATAGAACCTTATATGTTTTAATCTCTTGCTAATCAAATCCTGGCCTTTAGGATGAAGTGGGGCCCACCTGTCATAGGCTCGGTGAAGAGAAAGCAGCCGCAGGGCAGGCTGAGGCGGCAACCGGCGGCTGGTGGATGGCATCGGCGGCGAATGGCGGTTCCTCGGCCGGTGCAACCAAAAGGAAAAGATGCTCCTTCCTCTTGCGGACCCGACGGTGGTCGTCCCATCGCCGGAGATGGTCGGAATCGACGGCGGCAACGGTGCAAGCGGCGACGGCTTTCGGCTGCAAGCGCAAGTCAAGGTCCGGCTCGAATCGATGCGAATGAACACATGCATATGGTCCTATAGGTCTCCTAGAGACTTACCAAAAGGTTGGAAGTAGTCGGCGTAACTTAAACAGCGACGGCGGCTTAGACAGAGCTCCGGCGGCGGCAGTGAATGGCGGCTTCACGGCGACAGCGATCCTCGGCCTATGATTTGCCAAGGGGAGGTGAGGGATGGCTCAACAATCACACAAGGATGCTTGATACGCGAGGAATCGAAGTGGGGCTCACCGGAGATGGAGTATTTGGCAATGGAGCCCGGCGGCCGGAGTTGGAGAAGAGGACGGCGATCTCCCTCGTCGGTGGATGATTCATGAAATTGATTGAGGGCTTTTGAAGAGGATCTTGAGGCATGGTCGATGGCGCAGTGGCTCGGCCTGCGGTGGACTCAGTCGTGCTGCCCGACGATGATGCCAACGGCGGCACGGTCAGGAGCGCACTCTTGAGCATCGTCGGCACGGAGGTGTTCCCGTCGGTCGGCTGCGCGAAACCGAAATGTGTCAAACTGAAACTTGCTCGGTATGGAGAGGTGAGCATGGAACATGGAAGAGATGGAGATGGCAGTGGCTCGTCGGTGACGGCGGCTATCGTCGTTCTCACGGCCGGTGGCAAGTTTTCAGAGCTATGGATAAGTTAGGGTTTCTCTCCCTCGATTGGATCGGCGCAGGAGTGAAATGGGGGAGGAGGTGATGCCACTGGAGAGGGTATAGCGGACGTCGGCGGCTGCCACGGCGGTAGACACGCGTCGAACGCCGGCGTCGATCTCCTTCCTTCTCTGTCCCTCTCTCTCTCTGTTGGAGCGGTGGAGATACATTTTCTACCGAGTGAACTAACCCTTGCAGCTGCCATGTGGGTCCAGGGTGAAAGATACTAAGCAAAGGAGAGAGAGCATGAGTAGATAATCTGGTGAACACAGAACTTGTCAAATATTAGTGTTTTCCCTTTTATTTTTCTTTCTCCCTTCTTTGAAATTCCATAAATTATTTTCTGTGCAAGATAAAATAGGGTGGATTTTTCTGAGGATAGGTAAAAATACCTAGGTTCCATTTTCTTTGGTTTCACACAAAAACAATTTATATTTTAATCTCAGTAAAAATAAGAAATTCAGTTCAGCCGAATTTTTTTTTGAATTTTTAAAATGTCCAAAACTACAAAATAAATTCTGGAAAAATTATAATAATTCCTGATAAATAGAGTAGTATTTTAATAAATTATAATTTCTATACATTTTTATGTGATAAAATACACATATAAGATGTATATTTGTTTTGCCGATTAGGGTTTAGTAATAACTATAGTTTGACTGTTTTGACCTAATTATTTGGAGTATCAATTGTACACATTAAATTATACCAAAATGCTAGTGAGATATATATATTACATAGTATCTACATGAATTTCCCCATGATTTTATATTGCTCCAATTATTTTTAAACATTCAATAAGCTTATCTTTACTTATATGTTTCCTATTATAAAATATAATTGAGTGCTGTAAATTATATTTAGATAATTCTTGACCTAATATGATGTTGTTGGCATGATTTATACTATTAGTTACTCAACTACATATCTTTTACATCCTTGTAAAAATACATTAAGTATTTACTTCAAGTTTTTAAGTTAACGCTCATGAGTCCTAATATGAAATGCCAATAAAATCTATAAACAAGAAAAAGAACTCAAATCTCAACAATACATCAGGCAATTACATGCACACGCTATGTTTTATTTTCTTTCTTTAAACTATTAAGAAAAAGGTTTTAAAATTAATCACGAATTTGTAAATCAAAGTTAATGTTCTTAAGCTCGCCCAGGGTTTTTGTATGGAAAATTTTATTGTCTCTAATTCACGAAAATCATTTTCCATATTTTAGATGCAAAATGGAGATTTAAAATTTTGGGTATGTTACAGAAGCACAGTTACAAGTAACCTCTATATGATGTCAGCACCGCACACTTATCTTCAACGGAAATTAAAGAGTCGATGTGTCTGATCGATGATCCAAAGTCATCGATCGTATCGACTTGTAAGAGATATTAAGTTGCAAATACTTGAACACCGATACTAGCTAACACAATGCTACCATGTGTTATCTCTCAGGAAAGTCTAATTAGATGTGCCAATAAGTTCCTTGGGCAAAGGTCCGTACTATATCGACACCGCGGACTTATCTTCGATGAAAATTGAAGAGTCTATGTGTCCAATGATCCAAGCTCATCTATCGTATCGACTTGCAAAAGATATTAAGTTGCAAATACTAGAACACTCATAATAGCTAACACAATGCTATCATCTGTTATCTCTCGAGAAAGTCTAGTTAGATGTGCCGATGAGTTTCATGAGCGAAGAGACATAATTAATTATGTATGGTCGATAAGTGCAACTTACCGCTGGTTTTATTGTGTTTTGTATTATAGGATTGTGAAATCAGATATTATGTGTGTTTAAATAATAAGCAGGGTAAGATACTACAATATAGATGAAAAATGATCCTTATTTGGGAAGTTATTTGGGAAGCTTCTGGATTTGGCGCCCAAAGAAGCAGAATGGAGGGAAAGTTCAAGAGGCAAAATCCCAAAATACCCTCATGTTTTTTGGGACTCCATCTAGCCATATAGAAAATAAGGGTTAGAAAGGGAATTTTCGCATAGGCCATACCTCTACGTACTGCCCAGCTCATACTCAAAAAGCCAATCTCACCTACTTTTTCATTTTTTGTGTACACAACACAGCAGCTGCATGCCTCTCTCTACTGCCAAAAAAAATGGTTGCTCCTGGCTTCTTTGTGATCGTTGATTTCCTCCTGGACAGATCTTGAATTCCATCCACAAATTTCTCCAGTCGTGATTTTGAAAAGGTATGTGTGTGATTTTGTAGCTACATATATCAACAAGGATTTTTTTTTGTCATGAATCAGTCCATGCTCTCACTTTTATTTCTTCTACCTTTTGCCAGAGAATCAGCCATGGACAAGGAAGCAGATGGGGCTGGGGCAGCCTCACAGCAGAACCACACTGCTTCAGCTCAAGTTGGCCTGTGGAAGTACCTTAAGAAAGGAGATGCTACAAGTAAAGGTGGAGGTAACAAAAGGTTGGAGTGCATTCTGTGTCACCAAACTTTTACTGGTAATTTCACACGTGTGAGAGGACATCTTTTGCATATCAAGGGACTTGGGATTGGTCCCTGTCCAAAAGTTGATGCAGCAATGTTGGAGAAGTTGACTGCTTTGGAAGAAGCAAGAGAAGTTATAGTTCAGCTAGAAAAAAGAAAACCCACTATCCCACTTCCAAACTTTGAAGATTTTGGTTCAAAGAAACGCAAGAATGACGGTGCTTTAGCAAAGTGTTTCAACAAAGCAGCAAGAGACAAGCTAGATTGTTTGATAGCAAGGTTCATTTATGCTAATGCTCTTTCTTTCAACTTGGTTAGATCACCTTTCCTTCATGATATGATCAAGCATGCTTGTGAAAGTGTTTTGTCTGGCTATGTTGTTCCACCTTTTGATGATGTGAGGACAACCATGCTTGATGCAGAAAAGACCAATATAGATGATCTTACAAAGCACATTAGAATTTCTTGGACAACTACAGGTTTATCACTTGTTAGTGATGGCTGGACTGATCCAACAAAGAAGCCACTGATCAACTTTGTAGCGATCTCTCCAGCGGGTCCTTTGTTTCTCAAAGCAATTGATGCATCAGGAGAGGTGAAGAATGCAGATTACATGGGTAAATTGTTTTTGGATGTGGTTTCTGAAGTGGGTCCTCGAAATGTGATTCAAATCATCACAGATAATGCTTCAGTTTGCAGGGCAGCTGGACTGAAAGTTGAGGCTGCATACCCAACCATCTTTTGGACCCCATGTGTTGTCCACACATTAAACTTGGCCTTGAAGAATATGTGCTCATCAGAGAAACCAAGCAAAGCTACAAAGTATCCACTCTGCAATTGGATACGAGATATTGACAAAGATGTTAAGCTCATCAGAAACTTTGTTGTCAACCATAGTGCTGCTCTTACTATATACAACAAGTATGCAGATTTGAGGCTTCTTAGTGTTGCTGACACAAGATTTGCATCAACTTTGATATTAGTTAAGCGGATTCAAGAGGTGAGAGAGCCATTATGTTCAATGGTGGTTGATCCTAATTGGAGGTTTTTAAAGGAAGATGCATCCAAGGCAAGAAAGATAAAAAAAATGCTTGTTAATGATCAGTGGTGGGAGAAAGTTGACTTTCTTATCTCTTTCACAGATCCTATTGTGAACTTGCTTAGGGAGGCTGACACAAACAATCGAATGCTGCACTTGATATATGAAAAATGAGACTGTATGATAGAACAAGTTCGTGAAGTCATACATAAGAATGGAGACAAAAACCCAATTGATAGTACCTTGGACTGCTTGATTGACGAAAATTACCATGGTACCTTGCATCTTCATTACTGCATCTTAGGCAATCTTCAACCGATAGTAATCTCATCACTTCATTCCAACAAAACCTAAATAACTCACATTTTCAAAAAGTTCTTTTCTTGAAACAACTTTTGCTGCAAAGATTCCATTCAAAACAAACACACAGGTGGGGCTAATGGGCTTGGGCCTACGGCCCAACACGTGTAACCCTTCTGCGACAGTCACCTTAAATTCATATTGTAAAATAAATACAACTAACAATTACATTTCATATTCAAAACAGGGACATACATATTACACTTCATATTCAAAACAGGGACATATATCAGCTAGGTAGCCTCTGCACATGTATATTAGTAAAGGAGCTAATAAGGTAAATTCCACTTTCTGCACACCAATATGCAATCCACTATATTCTATAGGCAGCTACAAGTTGATGCTGAAACTTCTTGGGATTTCAAAACCTTTCATCTTGCTGTCAGCCTGCTATCATGCTATGACAATGTTGTATTACATGATTACACGAACACATGGCGAGAAATTGCTACAGGAATTGTTTGCATGCATACATTCAGAAAAGAGCCATGCGTGTGCAGTTATAAGGACCAAAGAGAGGTATGACGCCTCAACAAACCTGGGGCATTCAACGATAGATGAGAACAAAGAAGAATATTTTGTCGGGACAGCCGAAGGAGACCGACCAAATTTCATTTAGATTGGGGAAAAATAAGTTACATATTTTGTCAAGCGATAAACAAAAATTCGTCCTACTACTGCACATGAGTGACAACTTTATTCAAAAAAGTACTACTGCTATCACACAAATCTCTACTTCATCTATATATGAGCGGCGTTTTCTTCGCTATTAACCATGAGCTCTTGATACTCTTTCCCATAATTTTCTATGAGTCTATAAGCGAGGCCACAGCTTGGTCATGCACAATGATTATGCATATTCATGGTCCGATGCGAAACACCGGCAGGGAGTAATAAAGTGACGGTTGAGCTGTATAAGCCGGAGAAAACATCCCAATATCCCATTTACCCCGTAATTGTACACCCTTAATATCCCAGATAGAATGACATCCAAATAGTGTACCCTTAATATCCCAGATAAAATGCGATCAATAGGTTTTGAGTCACAAACAACCAACACAAAATGACAAGCTTATCACATCACTTCTCGCAAGGAACACTATCACTTCCAACAGGCACATTTTCTTCCTCCCTAGCTTCCAGCTTCCTTAGATTTCCTCCACCATCGGTGATGCATATGGAGGATAGACTATCTCCAAAGGCTTATCTTGCCCCTAATGAAATATAAAGGCAAAGGAACAATCAATTAGCAATCAATTCAGTAACATACACTAAGCATATTGAGTACCATACCTTGAACTTGCGCCTTAGCATATCCTCCTCATCTTCCAGCTGTAAAAGAGGTCAAAAAAAGGTCATTAACTGTTTGAGTACTTGAGCAACCCAAAAAATGATAAATATGTGTTGGACAAATTATCATACACTGAGGTTGTCATCATGGTTATGGTGCCGGGAATTAACCCCAAAAGGCAAATACCCGTCCAAGTGACCACCAGTGTATGCATCAGGATCGTTGGGGTGCCTCATGCCAGGAGATCCATTGTTTCTACAGCCATAGCAGTGACCTTCAAAAAGGGAACATAACATGAGAATTTTCAATCATATTTAACAGCTAGCTTCATATTAGTATGAGCAAGGCACAAGCCTAAACAATATTTCAAATGCAAACACTAAGGTGATCTTTCAATACCAATTGCTAAAGGAGCACACCCACACTACAATATATATGCTTAACCAAAAACCATGTACAACTTACCGATTTAACGAATTTTAAGCAGAAAATTATATAGGCTACAATATTTGAGCTGAAATTGTATGCGCACACCTAGAACATGCAGTAGTAATTAAGTGCACACCTAGAATATGCGGTAGTTAAATTAAATATAAGAGGGTACAGATTACCATTATCATTAGGTTTAACCATGCAGAAACAGCTGACCGCCCATTCAGCATCTCCTTGCATATGTATTTCAGCAAAGAACAGGTTGTCCACACCACAGTCAAACCCATCAGCTCTTTTCATCTTTATAGTGAAATTCAAATGGCAGTACCACTTGTTGCCCTCATAAATATATCCAAGTTGCAAAAACTCCTTGAGTTCATATGCAGAGTCCTAAAAATAAGACACATGTGTTGAATAAGCAAGTGTTATAATAATAAAACAGCAAGATTATATAGTATAATCTTTGTCTCTGTGTGGGGGTAGAGAGAGAGAGTAAATACCCCCAAAAGATTATGATCATCATTATACTTGTCCAGTAAAGCTTGGATCAAATGGCACTTGTTTTTTTTATAATAACTACCATCTGACAAGGTACGTTTCCTTGTGCCATCAGGCCAGAAAAGATCTAGCCGTATCATCCTCTCCATGTAAGTGAGCCTCTCAAGCTCCTCGCCCCTAATTAGATGAACAGATCCTATATATATTAGTATGATGTATTTTTCTCAAAGTGAGCAATATAATGTGTTATTAAGTAGTTTGCACAAGTTAACAAGTCCATGTAGAAATAAGGCCGACAGGGATCAAACATCTCTCAAGATAAGTTTAGCACATGGTAAAAGTCGACAAAAGGTTATGAACTGTATTTGAAATACTGCAAAACTATGGTGTACTCAACTAAGTTGTTCTGATGCTAGATTACACTCTCAAAGCATCTTTCAATTTTAGATTTCTAATTCAGTCAGATCTTGGCGCAATGTTTTGATCAATTAATTAGACTAACTGCAAGGTACTGGATTAGAATAAGACTTCACAAATTATGGCAGCCTGGTATTTTCGTACAATAGAACTAGTCATCTCTTCTATAACTAAGGGTCTAGAGCATTCATTACAATCCTGATTCAAGCTCTAAAAGAATTCTGTTTGTCAAATCAATTCAACTGATTTTGGAATGTATATGTGTGTTCTAATTATCACTATGATCCTAAATCAACATGAACCCCCAGGAGATGAAACATGCACGGAAATATAAAAGGCAGTTACTATCTGTCCTAAATAAATACATCCACTCCAACCACAAGAGTTTGCAACGAATAAACAGATAGCAAGATAGAACAAAGTCAAGAAATTTTACATTTTTGGAATCCGCAGCCCTTGAAGATGTTGATTGATAGCATCATCAACTTCCAGCAGACTTTGAAATGGTCCATCACCTACACAAGGATACATGTGGAAACGTCCCGCAGGATCCATCCTGATGTGGAATACAAAATACCAATCAGGAGGACTCCGGACCAAAATAGTTGATCCAGGAGATGACCAAAGGCGGCACTGTGATGGTGTTGAGTCAAGCCCAGCTGTCTGTGGAGAGGAAGAGGTGTGTGCAGTTATCGGTTCTTTCGATGCTGTATTACTGAACAACCCCCCAGAGAAGGAAACATCTGGTTCTCGCAGCGCTTCTGCAGATGAAGCCTCAGCAGCATTTGCCAACCTGTAGCAAACAAGCTCAGTGAGTACGCAAATTAATTTTCTGGAACCATATTCCAGAAGGGTCTCATTCAAGAAAGAATTGCTGAAAAAGGATCATTTTGCCGTGGCCAAGTTAGCAGGGGTAAAAAGTATGTAGACTAAACCAATTTGTTACATTCATCCCTAGAAATTGCATATGAATACACCAGTTATGTTACATTAATCCCTAGAGAACACATATGAATACAACAGTATTGTTTGTGCTATAAAACAACACTTTTTGCACTGTCCTGCCCCTCCACTCCAAAGAATCAACAGTTGCAAATTGTTACTTCCACTAATCCATTCTCAAGAAAACGTATACTGTTATATCAGTCTTAGAAAATACTACGGTTCTATTCTCCCAAATGATCAGGCCCAGATAAAAAAAAGAATTAATCACGGATAGCCTCTCCACTCTCCAAGCAGCTTGGCACTGCTCCCACCCCACCGGATTAGTAATACCTAACCCTAACAATACGTGGAGACTCAAGTCTGCGAGCCTAGCACTAAATCACACGTAGCAAAAGCGAACTAAATCGCACATAGGAAGGAGCAAGAGAGGGGATGAGGTTGACGGGGGTGAACACACGGTGGACGCCGCGGCGGCGAGATCCGACGGAAATTCCGCCCGTAGCGAAGGAGGTCAAGGGCCCCTGGTCTGGTTGAGAAGTGCTCCGGAAGCAGCCGGTCAGCCGGCGACGGCGGTCGCCTGACGGCCAGAGGCCACGGCCGGCGAGCGCTCCTGCGCCCGCGGTGGATCGGCACCGTTTGTTGGGTAAGCATCGCCGAGGAGGGGAAAAGATGCCGACGGGCGGTGGGGGCGAAATCGAGGACGACCTCTCTGTTTATACCCTATATAATATATGTGCCCACCTGTGGACCAATTCGAATCTTAAAGCAAGTCGGTTTGTTCGAGTCGAGTCCGGAACAGCACGGAACGGGCTTCTTCGAACTTTCCAATTCGAATATCAAAGCAAGTCGGTTTGTTCGAGTCGACTCCGGAGCGGGCCTCTTCGAACTTCCTGACTGTTTTTGTTTTGTCCGAGAGCAGCTCTACAAATCGAACATCCGATATTTTTAGAAAACAACGAAATGTGTTGCAATGTATTATTACAAAATGTTTCATATAATATTATATTATTCAATGAAAAATGTTTTAGAGGTTTCATCATCCGAGTATAAATGTTTCACCGCTACATACAGGAGTCTCACCAGGGTTCTCATTGGGAACGACAAGCGCACCTCCTTTTGATTGGACGTTTGGTCAGGATCGTCTTCACTATCACAGGTCTTCTCTGCTTTCTTCTCACACAAGGTGAGGAAATCATGCTCCGTCCGTCAAGTTAAGATGGATGGAGTCCAAGCCATTTTAACTCCTCGCCTCTTCTAGGTGGTCCAGGAACCAGTTTGCCCCAAGTGCAGGAGATCCTACACAACTTGATACTTTTCAATGACATGGATAAACGCATCTACACACCTGTTGGGCGTGCTGAGACTCTCACCGCTAAGCTCGTGTTTAGTTGGGGTCAAAGTTCCAAAAAAATTTGGAAACAGGCCTGTCGGTGACATGGGACCGGGGGTGTCATGACTGGAGGCTTGGGTAGCCGCGGTCCTCCACGTGTCCCGACCCCCTCGGGGGGGTCGGGCCCGAGGGTGACGTGGCCACCCCTTCCTCTGTCTCCCCGAGAGGTCGGGCCGCTCCCGTTTCGGCCCCGAGGGCTGGGGCGCTCCGACCCCCTGTGATTTTGGCACCACGTGTGTGGGTTAGGTGAGCACAGCAGGGCTCACCTAACCGCATTTATAGCGGGTCAGGCGAGCGCACCACGCCGCATTTAATGCGGCGCAGCGCACGCTTATCCGGTCCGTGACCGGTCGCGGTGTGTGACCGGTCACAGACCGGTCAGATCACGGGTTAGGTGGCGACAGGCGGCCGATGGCACGCCTCGCCCCGTCCCGTCGGAATGATGAGAGCCTCCTGGCTCTCGTCCCTAGCCGGAGCCGGCGTGCTAACTCCTGGAGTTGGTATGTCAGTCCCGGTCAGATCCAATCCAGATTTCAGTGCAGGCGTGGCAAGGAAGTCGCCGGCCATTGAATGAAGGTTGAAACGGGCGTCCACCGGGAGAGCTGGCGAGCGGGGCAGAAGGCGAGCACCATGCTTGTCAGAAGTGACTTCCGGCTGTAGACTAGCCCTGATTGTAAAAAGAATGTTTCTTTTCTTAGGCAACTTGAGTCCCATGTGGTGACCCCTGATCAGATAAAAGGAGGCCCAGGCCTAGGAAAGAAGGGAGGACTCCGGCGGATACGTTAGAGAGGGAGAATGCCCTTTGTATCGTTGGAGACCCTCAGATCCACCAGAACACAGGAGTAGGGTGTTACGCTTCTCAGCGGCCCGAACCTGTCTACGTCGCCCGCGTCTTGTGCGTTTCCTCTCTCGCTGACATTCCTTGAATCGAGGGCGAAGAACCTCACTTAGCGCCCCCGGCCGAACCGGCAAAGGGGGGCCCCCGCGGTCTCCCGGTGAGGAGTTTCACGCTCCGTCAAGGCCACATTTGGAAGTTTGGAACTAAACGGGTGTTTTTGGCCCTTTAGAAGTTTGAAGGCCCAACGGTGCGCAAGAGAGTTAACTACCGCAGCTACCCCCGTGCCTATCCATTCGCCCATCCCCTCCCCAAAAGCAAACCATAGGGCGCTCTCTCCCCCGCCGCCGCTCGCGCTCGATCTGTTCGCCGCCGCCGCTATTGGCCCCGCCGCACAAATCCACAGCACCCCCCGCCACATCCACCGGCTACTCTTCAAGATCCACCACATCCGCAGCGGCAGCAACGTCGTTGTCCACCTCGGTGGCGATGGACGGGTACGACGGCGACGGCAATAACGGCGGCGGCAACACCGGAGGGGGGTACGGGGGCGACCACATATTCGGCGGCGGCATCCCTACCAGAGAGTTCCTCACGCAGCCGGTGCCCTTTTCTGAGCATGGCGGCCACACTTCCGTCAGCTCGAGCGGATTCGGCGAGGGCCCCTCGAGCAGCCAACACCCCAGTCAGCTGGACTTCGGCGGGCTCGACCTCAACTCCGCCGAAGAGTGGTCCAGCATGCAAGGCTACCAAGACCTCCCACCGTCAGGCGGAATCGAGGGCAGCCACTGCCCGCCTGCCGTTTGCGTGCCTCCCCGGAGCGGCAACCGCACCATCGGCTTGCGCGGCCGTCCCATCGGTCCCAGAGCCGGCGGATCTGCGTCCGTACATGGCGGCGCATCTTCGTCAGCAGCCGGAGGCCGACCTCCGTCCATGGGTGGTGGGTTTGTCCCTCCCGTCGACCCCCAGCGTGGAGGTGCGTCCCAGGGGGGCCTCTTCGTGCCCCCCATGCGAGATCAACCACCACCTGAAGCAGAGGCCTCCGGCCGAGGCAGGCGTCGTGGTGCACGTCGTCGTCTCGTTGAGGTACGTCTGAGTAGCCTAGAGATGTCTCTGTTACGGTTTGATGTTGAACTAGCTCTGTGTACCCATGTGCTGCCTGTATCCAAGTGATTTGCTTCAATTCCTCGTTTAGGCTCAGAACGACAGGGCATCGTGGACCCCTGAAAATACAAAGGCATTTTGCGAGCTTTACTGCAAACAAATAGATAACGGGAACTGTGTTAGGGGTCAGATGAGCAAGACGGGCTGGAAGGAGATCACAAAGGGATTTTATGCTGCCACTGGGTTGCTGCATGACAACGAGCAGTTCGGCAATAAATATAGGAATTTGAAGCCTGTGTGGCAGTTCATACAGAAGTTGAGGTCAGCTTCCGGTTTGGGCCGCAGAGCAGATAGCATCGTTGTTGCTTCCGACAAATGGTGGGATGACAACACAAAGGTACGTCATGTAAATTTTTTAAGTCCGAGAAAATTTGGGTCTTGTATTCCTGAAATCGAGCTCGTTGCTAATAGAATGATGTTCCTCTAATTTTGCAGGGCCTTCCGGAGTTGAAGAAGCTGAAGAACGGGTTGCCTGATTATGTCGACGAATTGGACCGCATGTTCGTGGGAGTTGCAGTTGACGGCTCCACTGCCTATGTGCCATACCAAACCACCCCGTCAGTGGCCATCCCCATTGAGGAAATTTGTAGCGACGATGAGGCAGAATCTGAGGACGATGACTTCGACCCGCGCAGCCCCGTAAGCATTGGGAGTAAGAGGAGCCACAGCCAGCGTAGCACACCAAGCAGTCGCAGTACAACCACTAGTCCAAACAAGAAGTTGAAGAGCCCAGCTGTGAGGGCCATGTTGTCAGGAATGAAGGACTTCACCGATGCCGCCAAGGAGAGGACTGCAGCGATGGACACATACTTCGACAGGCGGCAGGTGAAGAAGGATGATGAGAAGGCACGTTTGATGGAGTTGTACGACCGCATAGTATCAATGGCTAGAGAGTGTGGTGTAACCGAAGAGAACTCGCAGCTATGGGTTGGTGTGTTGAAGTTGCTCAAGGATGACGTTGGCCTAGAGTTGTTTCAGCGTTCAAATCCTGTAGGAAGGAAGGCCCTCATTGAGCACTACGCAAGGGTCGACAACTAGAACTTCTTATGCATGCATTCTAGCTTAATGTAGTCCTGTTATGTATGTTCTGTCTGTTATGTGTGTTATGTCTACTATGGCTGTGACTTGAACTATGTCATTTCTGTTGTTGCCTAATTAAATTATGTTGTAGTACGGCTGTCATTCCAAATTTATATACTAGTTTCGCTATGTTTGAAAGTTACCATCATTGTTGCATTTCTTACAGGACGATGTTCGGCCTCCATCAAGGGACAAAGAGAGTGACGATTCTGAAGAAGAGTTCGACAAATTTATGATGGCCAATTTCCTTGATGATTCTGAAGATATGGCTTTCTTCTACGGTACGTTTCAGATTGCTATGCACATTGACTCCTACTACAATAGGTCTGAGTATAGGGATATTAGCACGTCTTTGAGTGGTTTGGAATGGGTAGAGAGGAAGCTAGCAAATTGCAAGTCCTGTTACAACATGTTTAGAATGACCGCAACTATGTTCCATAGTCTTCATGATGTTTTGGTAGAAAAGTATGGGCTGCAATCTAGTTCGAAATCTAGATCAATTGAGTCTTTAGGAATGTTCCTTTGGATGGTTGGCGCTCCGCAGTCAGTAAGGCAAGCTGAGGACAGATTTGAGAGATCACTAGCCACTGTTCACAACATGTTCTACAAAGTACTGCACAGCGTGCTGAAGCTAGCTGGTGATATCATTAAACCACGTGACCCACAGTTCACAACAATGCATTCGAGGCTCAGCAACCCTAGGTTTTATCCATTTTTGAAGGACTGTATTGGGGCAATAGATGGAACTCACATTCCTGTACAGGTAGCAAAAGATCTGTTGGTTCAGCACTTGTGTCATAAGAGCATCACTACGCAAAATGTGATGGCATGTTGTGACTTTGACATGATATTTACATTTGTACTTGCTGGATGGCCGGGGTCAGTACATGACATGAGGGTGTTTGATGATGCAATGACTAGATACAGCAGTGTCTTCCCTCATCCACCTGCAGGTACACAGCTACCTGTTTTATGTTTGCATTTTCTAACTTTGATTACTTGCCACTTACAGGTGTTTGCTGCTGCAGGGAAGTACTATCTAGTGGACTCGGGGTACCCAAACCGGATTAGTTACCTGGCGCCCTACAAGGGGACCAAGTACCATCTTCAAGAGTTCCAAAACGCCGCAGAACCAGATGGTAAACAGGAGGTATTCAACTATGCACATTCTTCTCTTAGAAATGTCATAGAAAGATCCTTTGGAGTGTTGAAGCAGAAGTGGCGCATATTGAAATATGTGTCTTCCTATCCGCCTGAAACTCAAACACATATTATAGTTGCATGCATGGCTCTTCATAACTTCATCAGGATTAGTGGTTTACGTGATACACACTTTGGTCGTTGTGACCGAGATGAGAACTATGTGCCTCCTGAGGCCTTCGAAGATCAGCCACCGGACGAGGAGGCACCAACTTATTTACAATGTGCACATATGAATGAATTTCGCGATACAATTGCGCTCGATTTGTTGCTTCGAGCATGAGAGATGTCAATGTTGCGGGACAAGTTTTATTTGTTGTAATTCGCTGTGGACATGTATTTGCAGCTGTAACTTGTATGGACATGCATGTGTTGATGTCAGCTGTGAGGACTTGTATGTGCTATTGTAATATGTGAAGACTTCTATTTGTTGTTCGTAATATGTGGTGACATGTATGTGCCGTTGTAATTTTTGATAACATTTAGTGTTGTTGTAATTTATGACGACATGTATTAGATGTTGCAATTTGTGAGGAGATTTATTTGTTACAATCTGCCTTGATGCAGTATGAATGTGTGTGAAAGGAAAATTTGAACACATTGATGCACCATGCAACAAGATGCATTAAATAGGGGTCAAAGTGTCTTTTTTTCAACAGGATTTCAAATTTTGGCAGCCAACTAAACACCCCTTTCAAAGTTGGAAGTTTGAAACATCACATCCCAATGATTGAATCCAAAATTTACATTCAAAGTTTGGATCTAAACAGGCCCAGTCACTTTATCAATATCTGGACAGCACACTCTACGGCTTGTGCCCTAACTGGGAATTCGTGTGGCGAAATACTGCTCCCCCGGAGTTCAATTCTTTGCATGGCTGATGGGCAAAAACAGATTTCCTATGAAGGCAAATCTCTTCGAGAAAAAGATAGTCCCCACAGCGCAATGCGAGCTTAGCCTCCACCAAGATAGGGCAAGTTTTAGGATCGTGTGGGATCGCGCAAGTTTTAGGGCTAATCCTCCGGAGTGGTTCCAATTGAATGAATAAAACTGAACGGGCTCTTCAAACTCGGTTTGATTTGTCCCCTTCCTTTTTTGAATTGGAGCCTTTCCAACTAGGCTTAGTCTTTTCTTCGACTTCAAATTTTAACTTTATCATTTTTCGTTAGAACGTTTTTCAAATTGTTAAATGATATGTTTTTTGCAAAAAAAAATTCTGTACAAATGTTGTTTGAAAAATTCAAATAAATCCATTTTCAAATTTATAATTATTACTACTTTATTAATTATGCGCTAATGAACTTTTTCGTTTCACGTTGCGTTCTTTATGTAGGTTTGGATAAGCTGATTAGTCGCACGTAAAACGAGAAACATGATTAGCATATGATTAATTAAGTGTTAATATATAAAATTTTGATGGATAAATTTGTTGGATTTTTTAAACAATTTTTTTATAAAAAATTTTCACACAAAACATACCGTTTAATAGTTTAAAAAATATGCTAACGAAAAGAAGAAATAATTGATTCTAACTGGCTACAAAGATTGTAGCCTAATAGATTAATTGGAAAATCACGTGCACCATCTGGGCAGGTGGGATTCCCCTCAGGTGCAGTTATAGCTGTGACTGCAACTTAATAACTGCATGCAATTTCAGCGCGCTACAGCAACCGTACAAAACAGTATTCCGTGTTACAGTGCTCTCGCTACAGTACAATGAACAGTGCACCTCGCTATTCTGGATTCTTTATATCTGCATCTGTTGATAAAAATTAGTACTGCCTAAGTTGCAGTCACGACTGTGACTGCACCTAATCCGAATTCGGGCAAGTGGCAACACGTTTACACCGTATAAGCAGACATATGGTCTTGTAACTTTGTTGCAAACCTGGGACTGACTAATACAGAGTAGGTTGTGTTCTTCATCTTATTTTTTTAATTCATCTTTTTTTCACGCGTATGCTTTTCAAACTGTTAAACTGTGTGTTTTTTCAAAAGTTTTATATATGAATATTGTTTTAAAAAATCATATTAATTTATTTTTCAAAAAAAATAGCTAATACTTAATTAATCATGCACTAATGAGTTACTCCGTTTTGTGTGCGTGTGGGATTAGTTCCTAACCCCACATGCCGAACTCAGCCTTAGCATGTTATCTAATCCCTTTCTAATAGCAAACTATATGATCATTTTTCATCAATGACAAAAAATGTGATTAGAATTGTCTTGTTGCCTTTTATTAATTCAACATTCAAAACTTCTTTTGTCTCAAATGAATTGCCTCCAAAGTTATTTAACACCATTGTTGGTCTTGATCAAATCTTTTAGATTTTATCAAGCTTCCTGAACGTAGTATAAGGCATCAAGTTTATAGCTGTTCCTCCATTGACTAACATTTTAGACATCGGTTTCCCATTGACAAATCATTTAATGTTTAACGGTCTAAGATGCCGATGCTCATTGTCTTCGGGTTTTTTCCAAAACAGCTTGCTCTGATGACAACGTTAACTTTGCCAATGATTCTCCAACTTCCATATCAATTGAATGTATGCTATACTCTGCTGGTAACATAAACATCATATTGATCGAAGATGAAGCTATAGTTTTTTCCTTAGCAGATGCTGAATTTTTGGTTTTGTTGTCTTTGACTTCATCGGCTGACACAACTTTGGATTTGATACGCCACTCCTTCCTTGTATGTTTCAGCCGATGATCGATCTCTTCTTCAACCTCCTGCATCTGCTCCCTGTTTCTCAACCGTTGTACTCTTTTTTTTTTGATTTTTTGTGAAAATTCCAGTTGGACACCATTAAGGGTTTTGAACTTCTTCTTCTTATTCTTTCTCAGCTTCATCTTTGAAATAATTTTGGTGAATTGGCCCTAAACGTTGATATACTGACAGTCTCTTCTGTATCGGCTGATTATCTTGGACTGCTTGATTGACGAAAATTACCATGGTACCTTGCATCTTCATTACTGCATCTTAGGCAATCTTCAACCGATAGTAATCTCATCACTTCATTCCAACAAAACCTAAATAACTCACATTTTCAATGAGGATCAAAGCAAATTCTATTGTCTTGATAATACCTCTGAACTTGTTTGTCTTGTTTCTTCTGGTACTTGCTGATCAACTTGGTAGAATTGAATCTATTTTGTTGATAAGTTTGATAATTCCTCTTATCGGCTTCACTTGCTGTTGTATGGATCATATTTGTCGGTGATACGGGCCCGGGGTACTGAGACCTTAGGGATGGGCGGCCCCGCGCACCCACGTGGCGCGATCCCCGGAGGGGGTCGGGCCCGGGGGTGACGTGGCGGCTGCCCTCCCGGTTTCTCCAGAGGGTTGGGCCGCTCCCAGACATTTCCCGAGGCCTGGGTCGCCCCGACCTCCTTCGGCGTTGGTGCCACGTGCGCAGGGTTAGGTGAGCGCGGCAGAGCTCACCTAACCGCATTTATAGCGGCTCAGACAAGCGCACCACGCCGCATTTAATGTGGCGCGGCGCGTGCATAGCCGGTCTGAGATCGGTCATGGTGATTGACCGGTCGTAGACTGGCCAGATCGCGTGTAAGGTGGTGTCAGGGCGCCTGTGCGTCGCACGCGCGTCTGGCAGCGCATAGCACGCCTTGCCCCGTCCCATCAGAATGATGAGAGCTTTTTGCCTCTCGTCTCTCAGCCGGAGTTGGTATGCCAGCTCCGGTCAGATAATCTTCGTTTCCCAACGCGAGTGGATCACGGAAGTCCTCCTCCATTTAATGAAGCCTGACACGGGCATCCCCTGGATCGGCCGCAGCGTCTGAGCATGTGGCTTCCGAGTCAAGCAACAAGACAGCTCTTAAAATGTAAAAGAATATGTTCCTTCTATCTTAGGCAGCTTGTGGCCCATGTGGTAGCCCCTTGTCATATAAAAGGAGGCCCGGGCCTAAGTAGAGGAGAGAGAAAAAAAGGAGAGAGGCACCACACTTGTACTCTTGATTTTTCCCATCCTCAGATCCACCAGAGCACAGGAGTAGGGTATTACGCTTCTCAGCGGCCCGAACCTGTCTAAAACACTTGTGTCCCTGCATCTTTCGCTGAGATTTCACAGATCAGGAGTAAGGGATTTCACCCTGCGCCCCTGGTCGGACTGGCAAAGGGGGGCCCTCTTTGTCCCCCGTTGAGGAGTTAACCCTCCGTCAATATTGATAGGAAAAGGGTGGCCATCAATCTTTATCGGTTTCTTGCCATCATCAAACTTGATTCTACCTTGCTCTATAGCCGATTGGATCCGTTGCCTGAACACCTTGCACTCATTGGTATGATGAGATCATGTATTATGTCACATGTAGTATTTTTTTTCTTAATTCCTCAGCCGTTGGAATCACATGACCCATTGGAAGTTGAATCTGTTTCTCTTATAGCAACAAATCAAATATCCTATCGGCTTTGTTGATATCAAAATCATATTTTTCTTCTTTTCCAGTGTCCTTAACCCATTGATAGATGATAGTTTTTTTATTTCTTGATCATTCCGCTAAGCCAATCTCTGAGTCTTTGTTTTCTGAATCAGAACCATAATTGTAAACATTGTTGGTTTTTTTTGACAAACTTCTTTGTTTCCTGGAATCTTTGCTCATGTGTCGATACCTTTTGAACCAGATGAACTAAACTTTTAAAGTCCTGTGCAAAAAATCTTTCTCTTATTGACCCAAGTAATCTCTGGAAAGCTATATCAGCAAGTTGTGAATCACTTAGATTAAGACTATAGCATCTATTTCTCATATCTCTGAATCTCAGGATATAATCTGGAACCGATTCATCAGACTTTTGTCTTATAAATATCAAGTCTGACAGCTTCATCTCTTGAACCCCATTGAAGAAATACCTATGAAATTGTTTTTCTAGATTGGCTCATCCTTTGACAGAATTATAAGGCAAGTAAGAAAACAAGGTAAATACTGATCCAGACAAGGACAATGTGACGGAGCGTGAAACTCCTCACCGGGTGACCGTGTAGGCCCTCCTTTGCCGGTTCGACCGGGGGTGCAAGGTAAAATTCTTTGCTCCTGATTTGTGGGATCTCAGCGAGGAAAACGCGGGGACGCAGGCGATTTAGATAGGTTCGGGCCGCTGAGAAGCGTAATACCCTACTCCTGTGTTCTGGTAGATCTGAAGTATGGGGGGAATCCGGAGAGAGCCGAATCAATCTCCTTCTCTCTCTTAGGCCTGGGCCTCCTTTTATATGGCAAGGGGCTACCACATGGGCCACGAGCTGTCTAAGAAAGAAAACATTCTTTTACATTTAGGGCTATCCTACTGTCGGAAGCAGCCTCTGACAGACGCCGCAGCACACCTTCGCTCGGTCAGCCGGCTTATCCGGTGGACGCCCGTGTCAGTCTTCATTTAAACGGTGGACGACTTCCGTGTCCCGCTCACATTGGGAACGGGAAGCATTTGACCGGAGCTGGCGCACCAACTCCGGCTGAGGGATGAGACACAGAAGGCTCTCATCATTCTGATGGGACGGGGCGAGGCGTGCAGCACGCCTCCTGGCGCGCATGCGACGCATAGGCGCCCTGGCACCACCTAACCCGCGATCTGACCAGCCTGCGACCGGTCACTCACCGTGACCGGTCACGGACCGGATATGCACGCACCACGCCACATTAAATGTGGCGTGATGCGCTCGTCTGAACCACTATAAATGCGGTTAGGTGAGCTCTGCCGCGCTCACCTAACCTGCGCACGTGGCACCAAAGCCACAGGGGGTCGGGGCGCCCCAGGCCTCGGGGGAGGTCCGGGAGCGGCCCGACTCCGGGGGGAAACCGGGAGGGCAGCCGCTACGTCACCCTCGGGCCCGACCCCTCCGGGGGAACGCGCCACGTGGATCCCTGTGGCCGCCCTTCCCTTTGGTCTCGATACCCCCGGGCCCGTATCACCGACACAATGAAAAAAGTCTAACCCTTAATCTTCGACAACTGATGTCTCCCCACATTGTGCTAAGAATCGACTGACATGTTCATATGTTGAAACATTATCCTGTCCCGAAACTTTGAGAAATCTGGAATTTTGTATCGGTTTGGTAGAGAAACCTTATCAAAATATTCTGAGTATGGATACCGATACATGATCTCACTATCCTTGGGTTTAAGTCCAAATTGTTCTCTCACTACTTTTGCAATCATATCGGCCCATTGTTGCTGCTGTCCATTACCTTCATACTGTGTTACTTGTTCATAGTTATTGAACTGAGGTTGATATTGGTATTGTGGAATAGATTCTGGTCAATATTGATGTGGTGAGATTGGTTAATATTGAGAATTCATATTTTGACTCAAGTATGCTTGATGCGGTAGATGTTGGAAATTTTGTGATACCTCATACATGTACTGTGATCCAATTGGTGATTGTGACAAAATGGCTACTGAATAGGTTGTTGAGTTGTTTGTTCTCCTATTGGCTGCAAATTTTGAAATATTCCAGCCGATGGTGGTTGTGTGCTCCTTGTCAATTGTGAAGCCTGATTCTGTACCATTTGCTGAGATGTTTGCCCCCCTTGTACTGGCTGTTGTTACATCCCCAATGAAGAATTGGAATCTCACTCGTGATTGTTCTGTAAGGTGGGAATACATTATTTGGCAAGTAAATTGGTCTTTTGGCTTTCTCTTCAGCCATAGTTCCATCCACCACCTTCTTGACTACATTGGTTAACGTATTTACTAACATATTTGACTGATTAATCAAAGCGTGAAGTACTGCATAATCAATCTTGTCTTGCAAGGACATCTTGTCATCAATCACCGGATCTTCAGTCTTTGCTTTGACTTCTCCTTGTGCACTGGTCTTTGCTTCAGGTTTTGGGAAGATTACTTTTCCTTTTGTATCACTTTTCCGTGCCGAGTAACACTGAAGGATTCGAAGTACATCTTTTGAAAAGCTTGTGTTAGTTGTTTTATCTCTGCCTTCTGCTCTTCAGACAATTGTTCAACAGTAACTGGAATAATGTTTTCTTCTGTAAGTTCAGCAGGTATGATGAAAGTCTTGAATTTTGTCCAACCGGGCGTGCCAAAGGCCTGTTGATGAGAAAACACAGCGGCCTGAGAGTTTTGATTATCTACAGTGCAGGTTAAAATCTTGCTTTCGGGTTCAAGGCATGCTAGTTAGTTTGATCCTGCAACCAACAAGATATACAAGAAAAAGATGTTAATAAACGAGAGCTGATCGGCTGGTGGGCCGATGACATATCGTAGAAATCTAGCCGATGCAAACAAGCTGAATCGGCTATGAGGTAGAGGATGCTACTCATAAACTAGATTTAGATTAAATATAATCATAAATATTTTTTCTTAACAGAACCAATTTCATAGGTCGAACCCAATCGATACAACATGAGATTGATATCTTTTAAAGTCAATTGTTATACAATTATATAACATAAATAACTAGCCGATGAGTAGATGTTATAGATTAGACCCAAAACAAATCATGATCGGCTATATAGATAAATAACATGTAATTACTCATTTGATCTTTCTCTTAGATGCAAGCGATTACGATAGATCGAACCCAACCGAGACATTATTAATCGCTTATAACCAAGATCATGTAAGTAATAATTATATGAACTTATATCATAGCCGCTAAGACATTTTTAGGTTATTTTAGGTAACGTATCGGCTAGAACTCCGATACAATCCTATATAAGAATATCAATCTTGATTAAATAAATTAAACAAGTTTAATCTCAACGGGTCAAACCTAACCGATGGCAGCGTGAGGTTTGAAATGGGCTTAATGTATTTAAAGGATTGATACGCTTGTATAAGATGATAGATATAACACATAAAGCAAATTAAAGCATAAGAACTTAAGTGCAAAATAGTTATACCAGGTAAGATCGGCCGAAACCCCGATTCTATCCTTATTGGCAATCAAAAGATAAATTAGCTTTTATGATTCTGAACACGATTTAGTAGGTCAAACCCAATTGATGCTGCAGTAAGTATGAAAAGAAATATAAAATCTAAACAATCAAGCCCTTGACTGATTTTCAAGGTGGTGGATATCTTAGCTAATCTAAGCCGATGAAATGATTTAGTCGATACCAACAAAACCTTGGAAAATGCTTGGCCAATATAAGTAAATCCAAGCCATCGAGTTAGATTAACTAAGATGATAGCCAGCAATTATACAAGATAGATTAGAACATCTAAAACGATACGCTAATCTGCCGATACAAACCGCCGTGACAAGCCATACCTATGATTGGAGATCGAAACTGACGGAGCGAGGAGCTCCTCACCGGGAGACCGTGCGGCCCCCCTTTGCCGGTTCGGCCGGGGGCGCTAAGTGAGGTTCTTCGCCCTCGATCTGAGGAACGTCAGCGAGAGAGGAAACGCACAAAACACGGGCGACGTAGACAGGTTCGGGCCGCTGAGGAGCGTAACACCCTACTTCTGTGTTCTGTTGGATCTGAGGGTCTCCAACAATACCAAGAGAGTTCGGTCTCCAGAGCGTATTCGCCGGAGTCCCCCCCTTCTTTCCTAGGCCTGGGCCTCCTTTTATCTGGCAAGGGGTCACCACATGGGCCTCTAGCTGCCTAAGAAAGAAAACATTCTTTTTACAATCAGGGCTAGTCTACAGTCGGAAGTGACCTCTGACAGACACGGTACACGCCCCCTGCCCCGCTCGCTAGCTCTCCCGGTGGACGCCCGTTTCAACCTTCATTAAACGGCAAGCGACTTCCTTGCCATGCTTGCGCTGAAGTCTGGAATGGATCTGACCGGGACTGACATACCAACTCCAGGAGTTAGCACGCCGGCTCCGGCTAGGGACAAGAGCTAGGAGGCTCTCATCATTCTGACGGGACGGGGCGAGGCATGCCACAGGCCGCCTGTCGCCACCTAACCCGCGATCTGACCGGTCTGTGACCGGTCACACACCGCGACCGGTCACGGACCGGATAAGCGTGCGCTGCGCCGCATTAAATGCGGCGTGGTGCGCTCGTCTGATCCGCTATAAATGCGGTTAGGTGAGCCCTGCTGCGCTCACCTAACCCACACATGTGGCGCCAAAATCACAGGGGGTCGGGGCGCCCCAGCCCTCGGGGCCGAAACGGGAGCGGCCCGACCCCTCGGGGAGACAGAGGGAGGGGTGGCCACGTCACCCTCGGGCCCGACCCCCTCGACCCCCCGAGGGGGTCGGGCCACGTGGGTGACCGCGGCTACTCAAGCCTCTAGTCATGATACCCCCGGTCCCATGTCACCGACAGAAACCTATGCAGTCCAACTCGAAACAAGAACTCGTCGAAAAGTAAAAGTAAAAGTGTGACGATGCGCCCAGAGTGTATTGAACTGTTATTGTTTTTCTTACAGGACCCTGGGCATATATTTATACCCGAACATACAAACCTTGTCCATATCGGACATGACTCAAATTTGCCTAATTACAAAATAAACAAAACAAGTTCCAGACTCTTACCACAAAATTTTTAAAGGAAACAACTAACTCTTATTCCTAATTAATAGATACAATTGCCTCTTCTGGACTCAATTCTTGTTTGGCAATATCTTCAAATCCTTTCCCGAGTCCAATATGAACTCGCACTACCTGTATCGGTTGACCGCGTCCGACTCTGTATTGGCCGATACGGGTTTCAGCCGATGCGCTGCTCTGTTTTTTAGAACAATCTTATCTCCTCGAATCCGCTTTGAACTCATCTTTATCCTTGTGTATCTTTACTATATTTTGCTGTTGACATCTACGTAATTTTCTTCCCGGCAGCGGCATCACTCTTGTCATTTTTTTCCTACTCCCTCTCCCCAAATAAGTTAATCTAATACTAAGATATGTCATATCTCATACTAGATTAACTTATTCTAAAATGGTGGGAGTATACTAAGTAGTAAAATTTTCAATTGCGTGTTATCACTCCGGTGTTGGCTGGGTTAAGGCAGGATTGCTATTTGGTGCACACGTGTTCCTAGCGCATATTTTTTTCATGGATAAAAGTTTTTTAGATGAAAGTTTTCATAAAAAAAAGGCGCTAGAAACGAACGTGTATTCGGGTGGAGGTAGGTTCGCCGTGTGCTTACTCAGGCCTTCTCTCGCGTATCAATGCTTTCTTTTGTTAGGCCCAAAGGAAAACGGACCACGCTACTCCACCGGCCCGTTTATCCTGCAGCCCAAAATCCGAACGGGATTGCGGGCCACGTATGGATTTTTTTTATTTTTAGATTTATTTTTTTAATATTTATAGAAATATTATAGCGGCAAAAAAAATTACAGAAATAGACCCTGCCGCTCTTGCAGAGGGCGGCAAGTTGACGTGACAGACGCGCACGAGACGGCCGTTTAGTGGAGTTGGGAAGTTTACACGTGGACCCCTTGCCGCCCTTAGGGCCGCTTACTCCCCGCTCCTCGGCCGGGGGCGCGGGGGGCTGTCATTTTGCAAGGGGCAACTGGCAGTTGGAGGTTAGGACCTTGCCGCAAGGGCGACAAGGGGCAAAACGCAAAATAGTCACCCTTGCAGCCCTTACAAAGGGCGGTAAGAACCTAAATGTAAAATGCGCACCCGGCGCCGTGAAGGCGCACACGGCGCCGTGTGCCACATCAGCTTGCTGCCCTCTGCAAGGGCGGTAGGGTCTATTTCTGCAAATTTTTTTGCCGCTATAATATTTCTGTAAATATTAAAAAAATAAAATCTAAAAATACAAAAAATTCGCCACGTGTGACCCATATATGTTGGGCCGGCCCGTGATTGCCTGCCACGTGCGGCCCATCTAAATTGGGTCGAGCTATATTCCCCAAGGCCCATTAGCCCCTTCGTTTCCATCACGGCTCTCGTCTTCCTCTCCCCTTCACGCCGTGACCCAGCGATCGACCCGCGGCCGGAATGGATGCGGCGGCGGCGGCGGCGGCGGGAGGAGGAGGTGGTAGCGTGGCCGCGCGGAGCAGCCCTGCGGCCGTGCAGGCCACCAACGACGACGCCGCGGCGAGCAAGCTGTGAGTGACCAACCCCCACTCCCCCTTTCCCCCCTCTCCTTCCTCGGCATCCGCATGACCCGGTCTCCTGCGCTGATGCCTCCTGTGCTCTGCGTGTTCTCTCCTTTTCACGAGGCGCCACCGGGAAGCGGTTTCCGCGTGCTTGTTTCGATCAATCCGGGTCGCGCTATACTGCTACTGTTCCCCGCTCTGATGCGCTAGTGAATACCGCGACATAAAGGAAGCCAAGCCATGGAAAACCTGATGCTGAATCGTGATGCTAAAATGTAATTATCATACTAAGCAGTAAGCAAGAGGGACGGTTTATACAGTTTTCATGTGAAGATCTGAAATTGCGCTCCACTTAGGTGACCCTTTTCTGCGAAGGACCACGCGGTGTCGTATAACCACTTGAACCGATTCTATTTTTATTTCTCTCTGCGATAAATCAGTGTATAAGGGTAGGAAAGGAGTTATGTGCCTCTTTTACCAATTTTCTTGAATGAAGTCCTTTTGTTGAGTGGATCAGCTAGCTTGCCACTTTATATATTCTTGTGTGTGTTAGAAGAAATTTCTTGTGAATTTCTTCCTTGTTTGGAGTGAATTAATGCTTTAAATAGTGGTTAGAAGAGACTGACTGGGCACCTCAACTTCCAGTGCTTATCTGGCCTACTGACCTTGGTATACAGAGCAAATGATCTACCTTCACCTCTTCTGCCTACAATGAACAGATAAATGTAAAGACGGTCCATGTTATTCAAATATGCATGGAAAGTGTGGGGTATTGCTTATTCATTTAGATGGCATTGTAGTTTTCAAAGTAGAAATTGACTGTTGCTGCTTTGCTATATGCCATACTCATTTTCATTTTCCTTTGCAGGTCATGTGTTAATAAAGGATACATGAAGGATGATTACGTGCACTTCTTTGTCAGGCGAACAACAAAAAGGGCTCCAATAATAAATCGAGGTTCGTAGTACCTCATTGAATCTTCTGTCTGCTTCTCTACAGTTGAAAATGTTTGGAAATTCTAACTTGTTTACCTTTCCAAATAACTCTCCAAAGGGTACTATGCACGTTGGTCTGTTCTTAGGAAGCTTCTGCATCAGTTCCTCAGTGCTGGAAATGGCAGTAATGATCAAAACCGGAAACAAATACTATCTCTTGGCGCTGGCTTTGACACGACATTCTTCCAATTGCAGGTTATCCATCACTCACTATTTCATGGGCATCACAAACACATGCTTACGGTTTGATCTGAATAATTTATATCATTTTTATTTAACTCTGTATGCCCTTCGTTACTATTAATAGTTAAATAGGTTCCAGTACGCCTTGCATCTTAATCATATCCTGCTTTGGTGGAGGCAGCGTTTAAGATCAAACTTCACAAAATATATTGGTATATTTTAAATATCAATTTATCTCTCACTATGTGCTGTATCTGTTACTGTAGGACGAAGGCATTGCTCCATACCTTTATGTTGAGTTGGATTTCAAGGAGGTAGGTAAAGTTTCTTTTCTATTTTCAGGTGCAGCATAGTACTCTGCATAATGTGATGCATGTAACGGCAGTGGAGCAGCTTGTTCTCTTTGTGCATACAAGTAACTTTTCTGGCAACTTTTGATGATTGGCAGGTAACCAGCAAAAAGGCTGCCATCATTAACCACTATAGTCAAATGAAGGAAAAGTTAGGACCAGAAGCTTCGATATCAATTGGTACTTCTCTCATTTGCGTATGATACTATTGATTAATGCCTACCCTGTTTACATATAAGGATCTTCCCAGTTGCACTCGAACTGATGCACAATTCTAAATTTCCCCACTAATGGTTCTACTATGTTCTTTCTATATGTATCTACTGGAATACTTGGTGCCTTTTTCTTGTTTAGGCATCTTTAGCAGAAATAAGTGTCTAATGACAATTAAGGAGGAATTGCCTACTTGTTTTATGTTTGCCTGAATCCATCTAGAGGCCATTCTCCACATTTCTGTTGATTTATTCAGTACTTTTTTGTATAAAGTTTCTGTTATCTTTTCTTTTGGAGGTAGCTATTTCATTCTGTTTGGAACAATGTTTCTCTCAGTATAACTTAACTGACAGCATAATGGTCTTAGTGACAGAAATGATTTATGCCTGGCCAGAATTGTGAGTTGAAGTGAACTTTCCATATCACAGAATTTGTTACTTTTCTATTTTCCGTGTTCTGATATTAATTGATAACGGCCAAATATTTCAGAAAAAGGTGAAGTGAGAAGTGCGCACTACAAGCTCTTTTCTGCTGATATTCGTGATATACCAAAACTTGATTCAGTTATTCAGATGGCTGAAATGGACCCTACGTAAGTTTTTTCTTTGTTGTTCTTGTGGTATATCTTTATGGTTTACAATGAGTGCAAGTTCAGTTAGCTTCATAATTTATGCCCTCTATGTTTTTCGCTTATGTTATATTTTATAACTAAATTTTCCTGTTATGCCATGTATTAATTTACTTGTCAGAGCATAAATATTCATGTTTTGTTCTATTTCATATGTCATAGCTTGTCCTATTTTTAGAGAAGTTTGATTGATTATTCAAATGACCCTTTTAGGAGTTAGCTCATTTCATCAGCCAATGAACTTATGCTGTACACCTCTTTTCTATAGGAACATTGTCAAGTCAGATACCTGCATCGTGTAGCCTTTTATCTCTAACACTTGAATCATGATCAAATTTTCAAGTTTTTGATAACCTTTCTGTTGTCATCAGCTTGCCGACCTTTATAATTGCAGAGTGCGTGCTAATTTACTTAGACCCAGCTTCAACCAGTGCTATTGTTAGTTGGGCATCTGATAAGTTCTCCACTGCCATATTTTTCTTATATGAGCAGGTGAAATCATTCTCTCATTTGTACTCTTCCACTCTTTTATGTGATATCTTTTTGCACTGTTGACTTCTATTCTGATGCAGATCCATCCAGATGATGCATTTGGAGAGCAAATGATTATAAACCTTGAGGTCCCTTTGTTCATTCTTGTAGATTTTCCATGAACCTTTGTAACCTGTAATTCTGTATTCCCTTGTGGTGCACGAGCCATTTGCCCCTGAGGCGTAATGGAATGTTTATAGGCTGAATTGCATGATTATCACATGATTTTGTTCGAGAAGTAAATTTAATGAATTGCAGACCTTTTTGTATTTCAACAAGAAAGTGCAACCAACTAAACAATACCTAAAAAACAGAACTCTATTTTTTGTGCTTCCAATTGTCATGATAGTACCTTTATTAAAAGAAGGAACATATATATCTTGAAATTCCATAGTGAGTAAATATCTCTGAGCCGAGTCAAAGAGGCCTACTTAGTTCCAAAGAGTCGAGCATATTGCAGGTTTCCTGATTGAATAATTCTGGTTGTGGCCTTTGATCCTCATAAACTATCCCTTGGTTCATGACTACTTACACAAGAGCTGTTGGACCTATATTAAACAATGAACTGCTAATTATTGCTGTATGACAATTGAAGGAGGCAGTATAAGAAAGTTATTAGCTTAGTATGCACATAATGAAGGCAGCCTGTAATTACATTGGAGTATTGGACATCACAAGTTGAAGTTTGAGATGAAATATTTGTAGTCATTTGTATAAATAACTTCTGTTTGTGGATCTTAGTTTATGGAGGGCATCTTACTGTATGATTTAAGCTAGGTGATGTTCTGCTTGTTTTTGGTTGGTACCTGTCTTTTTATTTCTCATGGACAGATATATTGAGGTGCTTATTACTTTATTCATAGCATTATTATATAGCTCAATGCCTTTTGTTGTCCTTCTAATGCAGAGTAGAGGATGCCCTCTCCTTGGTATAAATGCTACACCAACCCTAAGTCACAAGGAAAAACTTTTTCTTGATCACGGATGGCAGGTATATTTGGTCAAGACACAGTTCGAATATGATTTGTTTCTAGGGATTTATTGATTGGTTTTGCAGAGAGCTGTTGCGTGGGATATGCTAAGAATATACAACGATTTCATTGACAGTGAAGAAAGGCGCAGGTAATATTTCTGACATATAATGCTGAGTTTTTCAGAGTTTTACATTTGATCTTCACGAAGGACATTATGTTCCAGCTTGCCTCGCGTTACACCTATTTTTCAATAACAGCACTCATGAAACTGCATGGTTGCAGGATTGAGCGATTGGAATTGTTTGATGAGTTCGAAGAGTGGCATATGATGCAGGTAAGTTTGTGAGAATTTCCACTTGTTGGTTGAAGGATCCTGTACAAACCTAGAAGCTTGTGTATAAACTCCAATTCTTCATTACATTGTCTCTTTTCTCAGGAACACTATTGTGTGGCTTATGGAATAAATGATGCCAAGGTTAGCATGCTATTATCAGCAACCAAATGTTCTCTACAGAATACCTTCATTATGTTCAGTCCATGATGATTCCAAACGTACACAAAATGACCAATAGTTGTCTGTTTCACTTTCAGGGCCTATTTGATGATTTTGGGTTCAAGAAGGACTAGCACTCGCCATGCTCTTTTTGATATCGAACTGAGACTAATTCTACTGTGAATTCCTACTGTTTCCTACCGCAGAAAACCGTACTTGAAGTGTTTGAAGTGTGTGAAATGTTTGGCAGAATATGAGGGATAATGGCTCAGCGTTGTACATATTCTGTTTGCAGATGCTTGGTTGGACGATTGTTGATGCCATGTTGGTGTGTCACTTAATGACTGGATTTATCTGTACTGTTCAATGGCTTTTCTGCCATAGCTGAATGGTTTATCTGACGTTTTCTTCTCATTGATGCACGAAAGAGCATCTGCAAACCAGGAAACGGAGTAAAAAAGAAATGAAAGAAAAGCAGGATTAAGCGAACCAGGCAGAGATTACTGATTCCAGAAGACTTTTCAACTTCTCTTTTAGCCAGAAGACGGGATACATTACGATTTCCACTAGTGTTAACGAAGTGCTTGAACTTTTGAACTAGGTAAAAACCCTCGTAGCTCAATGGATTTCATTTTTCATGATGAAAAATGGAGCATGCATTCAAAGTGTTTTTGTGGGGTTGCTTGATAATGTGTTCATCTCAAATGAAAATTTCTGAAGTTTCTTTACACACAAACTCTGCTTGCTGTCTGAGATACTTCAGCAAAATAGAAGGAATAGTGTGAAATTCCTGAGAAACATTACCCTTGATTCTGTTTTGCAAATGCATGGCTGAATTTCTGTGGCTCAATTGATGCTGTCAAATCACTTGAAATGTAGTACACTTTCAATTGGTTTGGCTCAAATTGACATGAAAATTGGCTCAATTGATGCTGAAAATTCTCGATTCAGTGGGATATTTCCATATTAGACCCTGGACTTCCTTACTGTTTTTGTCTTGGGTCCTCCCGCCGCCGCCGCCGCCTCCTCCTCAAGCTCTCAACACGGCGGCGCCGCGGCGGCCGGCGATCCCCCGCCGCGAGCGGCCGCCGGAACTCGGGATACTACTTGCAGCTCGAATACACGTATCCCGCACACCATTCCACTCCGCATCTGAGACCGGGAGTCAACCCATGGCCCCATCACCCGGCTCCCATGGGCGGCGGCAGTGGCGGCCTCGGCGAGGAGGCCGTCCGGCGAGTGGCGGCGCTATCCCCTCGGGCAAGTGCTCCGCGGCGGACCGACCCAACCTTCCTCCGCTGCTGCCACCTCCCCGCCCGCCGTTTCCGATGGGAACAGTGGTGGCGAGCACCTCCTCCTTGGTAACCTCTCCACCATTTCTAACTCCATTGCTAATGCAAATCGCTGCACAAATGCGGCAAATATTTAAGTTGCTTCCTGCTTTTATTCCCCAGTGATGAGTGATGACCAATTTCTCGTTTTAACTCATGAGGGATGACCATTGACCAAACAAACCTTCGCTATTAGTTGATTTGTTAATTTAGCGGGCATTAGGGTGTAGTCAAATCAAGCCAGAAGATCATTATAAGTTTATAACATATTTTTATCTGAGATAAGAGAGATGGCCGTGTTTAGATGTAGATTAATTGTTCTGGTCTTTGGTCTTGTTCCAAGAACATTATCTTGATAAAACTATGTCTCTATTAAATGCAACTCCAGGTTAAATTACATGTGATACTAATATTATTAGTTTTAATCATAATGAAAGCTGTCCTTTGTTGAGCATCTTATCCTGCAGGGTGCTGATGCGAGCCAGGTGGCTCCTATAGTCTTTGTTTCTCATATAAATCCCCATAAGCTTCAAGGTTAACAGCACCGTGATCATCATGCGCCTTTCACTGATTTCTTTGTTGCCCCTGTTGCTAGTAGCATCCGAAATCACAACAGCAACGTCATGCATTGGAAAGGAAAGAGACGCGCTGTTCGACTTGAAGGCCACTCTGAACGACCCTGGAGGCGTACTATCTTCTTGGGTAGGTCTGAATTGTTGCAACTGGTATGGCGTGACTTGCAACAACAGGACTGGACATACTATCAAGCTCGACCTCACAAACTATAATGTCAGCGAGGATGCTCTTACAGGTGACATCAGTCCATCATTGGTTCGTTTAACTCATTTAGTGTACCTTGATCTTCGTTGGAATGATTTTGGAGGTGCAAGGATCCCTGAATTCATAGGATCTTTGAAGAACCTAAGGCATCTTGACTTATCCAATGCTGGTTTCGGTGGAAAAATCCCCCCTCACCTTGGAAACTTATCTAAGCTGAATTACCTGGATATTAGCTTTCCTTATAACAACTTTAGCAGCTTTACTTCCAGTAGCTCTGTTGACAATCTTCTTTGGGTCTCTCAGCTTTCTTCACTGGTTTACCTTGACATGTCATCGTGGAACCTTTCTATGGCTTCAGATTGGCTGCAGTCTTTGAACATGCTTTCTTCCCTCAAAGTGCTTCATTTGTCTGGTACCAATGTTCCACCCACTAATCAAAATTCTCTATCCCAGTCTAACTTCACAGTTCTCAATGAAATTGATCTGTCAGTCAACAACTTCAGCTCTAGATTCCCGAATTGGTTGGCAAGCATATACACTCTGTCATTAATTAATTTGGACTATTGTGGGCTGCATGGCTCGATTCCTGAAGCTGTGGGAAATTTAACTGCCCTTAATACTCTTTACTTGGCTGACAACAGTTTGGTTGGAGCAATTCCAATATCTAAGTTGTGTAACTTGCAGATCCTTGATTTGTCGAACAACAACCTTGTAGGTGATATTGCTAATTTGGGAAAGGCAATGACCCACTGCATGAAGGGACTATCTATGATCAAATTGGGGAATAATAATCTATCTGGAAGTCTATCCGGGTGGATTGGATCCTTCCCAAACCTCTTCTGAGTCGATCTCAGCAAAAACTCACTATCAGGTCATGTACATACCAGTATCAGTCAGCTCACAGAGTTAATTGAACTGGACCTTTCTCACAATTCGCTCGAAGGTGTCTTGTCTGAACAACACCTAGCAAATCTATCTAAGCTAAAAAAGCTAGATTTATCTTACAATTCCTTGAGAATTTCTGTGGGAGCAAATTGGTTGCCACCCTTTCAGCTTTATGAACTCCTTTTAGGTTCTTCCCCACTACAATCACAAGTCCCGCAGTGGCTCCAAAGACAAGTTGGAATGCAGACATTAGATTTGCACAAAACGGGGACTCTAGGTCAATTGCCTGATTGGCTTTGGACGTCATTGACCTCTCTCATTAACTTGGATCTCTCTGACAATTTGCTTACTGGCATGCTACCAGCATCCCTGGTTCATATGAAGTCACTGCAGTTCTTGGGGCTCAGCTCGAACCAATTGGAAGGTCAGATTCTTGATATGCCAGAAAGTCTTGACCTACTAGATCTCTCCAACAACTCTTTATCTGGATCATTGCCCAACAGTGTGGGAGGGAACAAGACACGTTACATTTTATTGTCAAGTAATCGTCTAAATAGAAGCATACCTGCGTACTTTTGCAACATGCCATGGTTGTCAGCAATAGACCTATCAAACAACAGCTTATCAGGCGAGCTACCTAATTGTTGGAAGAACAGCACAGAACTATTTTTGGTGGACTTCTCATACAACAACCTGGAAGGACACATACCTTCAAGTCTTGGCTCTCTTAGTTTTCTTGGTTCCCTGCATTTGAACAACAATAGGCTATCTGGGTTGTTGCCTTCCTCTCTAAGCTCATGCAGGCTTCTGGTTTTCCTCGATATTGGAGAGAATATTTTGGAGGGTTCCATACCTGGATGGATAGGAGATAACATGCAATCCCTCATGATTCTTCGTTTGCGATCAAATCGTTTCACTGGAAGCATCCCGTCCGAATTGTCACAGCTTCAAGGTCTTCAAGTGTTGGATCTTGCCAATAACAAACTGTCAGGGCCCCTGCCACAAGGTATTGGAAATTTTAGTGAAACGGCTTCACAGAGGTCAAGACATATTATACCGATGCAGATTTCTGGTGATAGTTTTGCTGGCTCTTTCTATTACAACGAAAGTCTATACATTACCATCAAAGGAGAAGAAAGATTGTATTCTAGGATCCTTTATCTGATGAAGAGCATTGACCTTTCTAACAATTACCTAACAGGTGGAATTCCTGCTGAAGTTGGAGATCTTGTGGGACTCAAAAACCTGAATCTCTCAAAAAATCTCCTGGGTGGTCATATTCCAGAGACAATTGGTAATATGAGTTCATTGGAGTCGCTTGATCTCTCATGGAACCAACTTTCAGGCGTAATTCCTGAAAGCATGACATCACTACACTTGTTGAGCCACCTGAATATGTCCTACAACAATCTATCTGGGAAGGTACCCCAGGGCTCTCAGCTTCAAACCCTTGGTGACGAAGATCCATACATCTATGCTGGCAACAAGTATCTCTGCGTCCATCTTGCTTCCGGCAGCTGTTTTGAACAGAAAGATAACCATTTTGATCATGCAGAGCATAATGATGGCCATGATGTCTGGCTGTATATATTTTCAGGATTGGGCTTCGGAGTAGGATTTTCTTCTGTGTGGTGGCTGTTTGTGTGCAGCAAGGCAGTGGGCAAGAGGTATTTCCAGTTCGTCGACTCCACATGTGAGAAAGTTATTGACTGGATGATCCTACTGGAGAAGAAGGTGAATAGGAAAACAGTGGGAAAAAATTCAGTGTTGTGACAGTTGCCCTTTGAACTGCTGGCTTCAAAAAACTCAAATATGCCATGGCGTTTGCACATCATTCTAAGTTCGTCTTAATGACTGGACAAGAATATGCATATGTAGAGTCTCTGTACGGGTCTTCTTTTATGTCTACTTTCTGCATGAATTCTTCAACATTGGTGTTGCATTTAATTTGTATTGAAGCAATTGCTAGGTGATGTGTGATAGACAATGGCAGCAATACACTAACAAGAGAGATAAAAGACTAAATGTGTGCTGATGTTTGTTGGGATCTGATTGTTCCAGTGAAGTACTACTTTTTTTTAGATTAGTGAAGTGGGCCTGTAGTCCTGTACACGAATATTCTACTTGTTTATAGCGTGGAAGTGTTTGCCCTTTTTTTTTTTTGGATCTCACTTGATTGTCTTGGGAGAGTGACAATTTGCTATCATCAATATTAAAGATTGGCAATGGCATGTGAGAAATCGATGCATAAATTTTCTTCTATTCCCAATACACGAGTTAGTTATTACCGGGTAGTACTCCTCTATATAAAAATATAGACAAACTTCGTAGAATTATATGATATCTAATATGATATCATTATATTTTGAAACGTAGCTTTCGTCTTTTTAACTATGTATGATAAGGGTTAAGGAGACGTACTTGCGCATGTGATGTATCTACCTGTGTTGCGAGCATATGCGTTTTTCATATAATCGTAGCAAATTGTTACCCTCCAAAGTCTTCTGATCCACATCGTTCTTTTGTCAGTCGTGATGTCAAGTGTCTGTATTACTATCTTTTTGATTTCAATTTGAAGTGCCTGATATCTAGACCCTATATCTAACGAGCCCGAATATTGGAGTAGTAATCACGTGAAAGGGCTATGAGACTCATCTTCGAGCCGAACCAACGACTAAACCGATTTGAACCGAACACGTCACCTCCAATCTCATCTTTTCGTTTATGTTTATGCTTATCAGCCAAAATTTAAATTTTTAACCTTAAATTTGAAGTTGATTTTAAGATTTTTTCATCATAGTTTATTTTTCAGCCTTTACTATTAGATAGTTAAGAACACGTATATAAAAATTTTATTCACAATTATTTTTTATTTGCAAATATGCCGTTTCGCATTTTCCTCAATTATACCAAAAATGGGGCTGCTCTTCTTTTCTTTCTTGCGGTGGCGGCCAAAGCCAGCGAACCTGTACACCAACTCGGAGACACACCTGAGCTCTCTCGCCGCCTCGCCGCTTAGGGGTTTTCCGCCGCCGCCGATCTCCCCGCCGCCATGGACGCCTCTCTCATGGGCTCCCCCTCTTTCGCCGCCGCCGCAGGCGACGCCCCCACCTCCGGGGAGCACCGGATGGGGACCACCATCGTCGGCGTCTGCTACGACGGCGGCGTCGTCCTCGCCGCCGACTCCAGGACCAGCACCGGTACGCTCCTCCGATCCCCACCCCGACCCGATCCTTGTGTAGGCTAGGTTGCGGTTGATTTGTTAACTAGCGCATCTGGCTCCTGCCATCCTGCTTCCATGTTTAGGTCATGGATTTCGAGGTTAGGCGACGTGTTTAGCGCCTGCGGTCGGATCGGATAATGTATCTGTCAGTGGAAATTGGTTCGTCTACCACTAATGTGTTCTGCCTAAATCAGCATATTATGGATGGATAAGTCCTAAAACTGGTTGATGTAGAATTAGGGGAAGTTGGATACAACCTCTAATGTTCTGGTTGAGTTCACTGTTCATATACTTCTCATGCAACAGTGAAGAATGAGAGAAGTATCAACCCTTTGGTGTTTATGGTGATTTTGAGCTTACTTAGTTGTTTTAGCCATGCTGTCTTATTAGCTTAGCCAAATATTGGAGCATGTGGTTGATCCAATTGAAATCAATATTAAGTTGGTGTGCTGTGTCTGCTTGACTATTTTTTTTCCTTTCCTTTAATGGCCTTTGTTATGTGACGTTAATTCTTAGGAATGTATGTGGCGAACCGTGCATCTGACAAGATTACTCAGCTGACTGACAATGTGTACATCTGCCGCTCTGGATCTGTAAGTGCCTACATTATTTAGAGGCTTGAGCCCTTCTTTATGTTGTTGCCTCGTGTTATTATTATATGCTGTAAAAAACATACTCTCTTCATTAAGCAAGATATGATTGTTTTTGTTTTACCACTGCATCTCATCTTGTTCATTTTCCCCTTGTCTTGGCTTGCCTGATGTAGCGGGAGATTATACCTTCTGAGTTACAGTCACATTTTCAATATTTTCTTTTTTGCTTATTTTTCATAGTTGTTAATAGTCCACTACTAAGTAAGTAAGTATTATCAGATACGGCATTTCCAATAGTTCACTAGTGTTATATTTCTCGTTGTCTCACAGGCTGCCGATACACAAGTCATTTCGGATTATGTACGCTATTTTCTCCACCAACACACGTAAGATTGTTCTTATGTTATTATAAATCTATTAATGTTTTCTTCTTTTAAGCTAAGTAGGGTGGCACTGAATGAACAATAATAAACTTAGATTTCATTAATTAACACAGTGAACTACTAGTTACTGTGAATATTTGCTGTGCAAGACGGCTCATGCTAAATTTTCCCTCCATTTGCAGAATTCAGCTTGGGCAACCAGCTACTGTGAAAGTTGCAGCCAACTTAATTAGGTTGTTGGCTTATCAGAACAAGGTATATTTTCTGTAGCATTCTATGATATAAGAATTCCATGAATACATGAGATGAGATTCTTTCTCTGATACTTCATACATTGATTTTAAGCTATTGTTTAATTGCCATAATGATTTTTTCACCAATTTTCAGAACATGTTGCAAGCTGGCATGATTGTTGGTGGATGGGATAAATATGAGGGAGGCCAAATTTTCTCAGTCCCCCTTGGTGGAACAATTCTGAGGCAACCATTTGCAATTGGAGGTATATTTCCCCCAGAAATATTATGGTGAATGTCTTTTCATTGGGCTCATAGTAATCGAATGGGAAATGTAGTTCTCCACCTGTTAAGGCTGTATCTATATATCTATTTATCACATAAGAATAACTTACAGTTCAATAGTATAGGCCTATTAATGAGATTTATTTCCAAACTTACCTGAGCAGTATAATTTTTTTAAGCAATGCATAAGCAACCATTTCAAATTAGTGTGATCCATTTCTTCCTTTAATTGTCCTGCCATACTCTTTGATTACCGTACTCCTGTGTAACCTGGCTTTGTTACAAAACATTGACCATAAATTGTTCTTGAGTCCCTACTTTACCCTATGTTGTATCAATCACAGTTTCTGACACTAGATGTTATGTCTGAGTATTGCAGGTTCAGGTTCCAGTTACTTGTATGGACTGCTTGACCATGAATGGAAGGAGGGCATGTCCCAGGAAGAAGCTGAGGTACAACATTACTTGTAAACCATGTGTAATAAGAGATAGTTTCTTTGATGTATTAGGTAGAACACAGTGCCTATGTTATGTTCAGTTCTCCCTTTTAGTTATATTACTGATTACTTGTTTGGAAGCATTGACCCTATTTTGTGAGCAATAGCATAGATGTTGCCTTTATTTGTGAGAAAAAAAAGTGACAACATTAGCTTTTTCATAGTATTTGTGGGAGGGTATGTGTTAAGTTAATTATTTTGACAGTATTTTCACCATGGTTTATTGAAAATCTCATAAATTATCTTAGAAGTCTAGGATCATAGAGTGCAAACACCATTTCCCATCACTTCAGTGTCCCCTGTATAATATTGCGTATTGCACCTCATCTCTTAAGATTCTTCTCTTTCATCTCTACAGAAATTTGTGGTGAAGCTGGTTTCCCTTGCTATAGCCCGTGATGGTGCTAGTGGAGGGGTTGTCCGTACAGTCACCGTAAGTGCTCTCTTTTTTCATCCCTATTGTCCTTGTTTATTCCTTTGTTGGAGACATTTTGAAACATCAGACTATCAGAGACCTGAACTGATTGTTTTAGTGGAATTCATACAAACATATAAATTTCTGTGTTATATTTGGCATGCTGTGCCAAAGAATCTTAAAACGAAAACTATTGGCTGCCTTTTAACTTCCAAGGACGGAATATTTCAGTGTGCTATTTCCCCTTTGCTTCATTCAGACATGTTTTACTCTTGTGCTAAAATATGTTAGGGTAGAGTGGACAACCTCATGTCTTTCTTTGCCATCTGTTTCTTTGATTGCATTTTCCTGTAGCTTTCTTTTGCTGAATATGTTTGGTTGTTACAACTATGGTTTGGTGGTGTGGCAAAGTAGAATTTTTGTTCTAGCCATCATGTTTCCAAAGGACTGGTGGATTACTTATGGATATGATCATGTTGCAGATAAATGCAGATGGTGTTTCGAGGAAATTTCACCCTGGTGACAAACTACCACTGTGGCATGAAGAGATGGAGCCCCAGAACTCATTGCTCGACATACTTGCTGCTGGGAACCCTGATCCGATGGTCCAGTGAATCAGCCATACACCCCTTTCTTTGCCAACTTTCTACTGTATCTGACTTGCTCTAGATTTTTACTGAACTGGACTGCAGAATTGTGCCACACCGACATGTTGTTACTCTTTATTATTTTAACTTAGTGAATTCCCGGTTGCTCGGTAATGCAAAGTGTCACGTTGGATTGGTTAACGGTTTAATGTTGCTGCAATGAGGGATCACCTGGTGGGTGACCAGTTGGATCAAAATTGCAATGTTTTTCTTTCGGTTGGGGCCTCGTCGCTTTTGACCAAATCAATTCTTTGCAATTCGTTCTGCTGAATTGCCAAGCCTCCGTGTGTTGAAACTGACCGGTAATGTAAGGTTCACCAGCACGGATTTATTCCTGAAGATTCTGATGTTTGTTGCCATAGTACAACATTGTTTTTGACTGTTCAAACACCAGGTGATTTTAACCGAGGCGTTTTCAACTGAAATTGCTGAAGTTTCCTCGGACAAACTTTGCCTGTAGTTTGAGATGCTTAAGCACAACACAAATAATCACTAAAAATAGTGGGCTAATTGCATAAATAGCGGATTATTTGCACATGAAGTGCGGCCTTGCTGTTGGGCTCAGCCTACCTTTTGAAATGGGGGCTCTTGTGGAGCTCTATAACTTGAATCTGTCAGGAAATAACCTGAGTGGAATTTATTCCTGATACATTTGGCAGGATGCTTCGGCCTGGAATCGCTTGATCTCTCATGGAACCATGTCTGGTGTTATTCCGCAAACCTTGGCATCACTGGACTGTCATACAACAATCTTTCTGGGAAGATACCCATTGGGGTCTCAGCTCCAAACCCTTGGTGATCAAGATCCATACATCTACGCAGGCAATGAATATCTCTGCAGCATTCTTGCCACTGAAAGTTGCAGCGTGAATAATGTCAATCTAGATGATCTTGGAGAAGGGAGTGATGGCCATGATATCTGGTCGTACGTTGTTTCAGGACTCGGATTCGGATTAGGGTTCTCAGCTGTGTTTTGGATACTGGTATGCTGCAAAACTGTGGGCAGTATTTACTTCCAGTTTATCGACTTCACCTACGAGAGAGCCTGCTATCGGGTGATTCTACTGAGGACAAAGTTGAGTGTGAAATTGGTGGGGAAGAAATCGCAGCTGAAACGAAGGCAACGGATGGCATAATTAACCGAAGAATTATTCGCATTGTAGTTGATCAAAACTAGCTGGAACTATCCATGTTTCTTTTTGCCCTTTTTTTTTAGCTCAAATCACCATATAACTATCTGCATTATCAAGTGTTTTTTTTCGTGTTGAGAGGTTTGCGGTGTCAAGTGTTGATGTTGTTCTTGTAAACAAGGGGTGCTTTCTCTGTTAAATGTCTAGTAAAAATCAACTGATAACAGACTTAATACTATCATTAAATTTCTGTGTTGTATTTGGCATGCCGTGTATTTTCTTGTAGCTCTTCTTGTTTCTGAAAAAGAAAATGTTTGGTTTGTACAGCTATGGTTTGAGTTGAAAAAGAATTGTGCCACACCGAAGTGTTGTTTACTCTTCCTTTATTATTTTAACTTAGTAAATTACTGGGGTTGCTTGTTAATGCGTATTGAGTCACCTAGATTGGTTAATGGTTTGGTGTTGCTGCAATGGGTTGACTACGTTTGGGCAATGCGCTTTCAAACAATCTATCTCATATTTCTCCTTTGTTAGTACGTATTTTCTTGTGTATATGACGAACGATTACTGCTTCGCCTTCTACATGGAATTTGCAAATAAGTCAAGCGATGGACAGTGCAGAGACTCTCCAACGAAAATTCAGCTTGCGAGCGAAATGTTTTAGCGTCAGAAAACAATTATCGCTTCAAGTAAGCCTTCTCAAGAGATAGTATATCATGAACTAACTACTAATAACTCAATAAATAGTCTCTCATTTCATCCAATTACATTCGACTTTACAAGTTTAATGTATTCTACATGAAGTCAGTGAGATTTTGTACAGTTTGAAATTCCTTTGAAGAATTATTGTGAATTTCTTTTTCTCCACCAGTTAGTTTGAATGGGCTCGGTGAGGAAAATGCATCAAATAAACGCTGCATTTCTCATCGGCCCTCCTTTCCCTCGTCTTGTGTTCTGTCATGGAATATAGTACATTGGATTGGGAAGCTTGAAGGAGCGAGCGCTCGTGGAGAAACCCAGCAGGTCGCTCCATTGATCGCCGGAGTTGCCTAGGATCCTGTACCCCTCCTCTTCCATTTCCTTCCTCTTCTCCGATTTGTATATCGTCGCCGTCTTCTTGCGATCAGCTGGTGCCCTGGACAATGTGAAGAATGTGGTGTTCAGTATGTAGCTCGCGAAGTAAATTTTAATGTACTTGAAGCTCGTATGTGAAACATATGTAAAGTTGTTTCGACAAATGATATTCAGCAACAGTACCCTAGTTGTACCAATCGTAATGTGATGATGTTACATAGCTTAATGTCGAATAATGCAGAAGTAATTGGCTGATTGGTGAAGGTATTACCTCAGAATGAGGTGATAAAAGCAAACTTAGCAGACGGTAAATTATGGCAGTGGCAATATTTTATGAGCATTGGACAAAAGGGTAGCATAAGACATTTGAAAAATAGAACTTAAGCATCTGTCAGAAACAAGGCCTACAGTATCAAGCAAGGACATTGCTTTGGTACTGGGCATTCTGTAGGTTCTCTGCTTTATGCTAAGTTGGCAATTTAGTCGCCAACTGATCCGCACCCTATTATAAAGGCACTCAGAGACCATCCACATATTTGAAGCAGATTACAGGTCAATGAAAATGCCAATTAATGAAGCACTTGGAGGCTTTGAGGCTCTGGTTTTCTTACAAACGTCCTGGCTAAACGCAAAATGTAATGCACAAGCAAATTTTCTTAGAAAGCATCATATCTAGTGCAATTGAAAGGTGCAAATTTACAAAATATCATGGCTAAATGGAAACGTATAAAGGTGCAATTTTTATTAGAGAATGGAGTAGTACCTTAGTATGAGCTTGTCCCAATCATGGAAGCCCTGTTTCTTGAGATTGTCGACGGTGACGCCATGGTGCCCCTCGCTGCGGCCCGTGAGCAAGAAGGTCTTGAACCCAAGGTCGCGAACCTCCTTGTACAGCTTCAAGCTGGAGGGGATCGCCGGCGCCTCCCCCCTCTCCACCCACTTGTCGAACTCCCGGTGGTCGAACAATTCGAGCCTGCCATTTTCAAATCAAGCAACTATGTCAGCATCTCGATTGACCAATTGGAACACACCCCCAACGATTTCGCAATTTTAGTCCCTAAAACTCAAAATCAACTAATCAAGCACTCATATCAGCATCTCGATTGACCAATTCGAACACACCCCCAAAGATTTTGCAATTTTAGTCCCTAAAATTCCCTTGCAATTTGGGATGTGTGGAGATGAGTGAGCGACAAAAAAAAAAACTGACCCGTATCCGTGGTCGGCGTAGTAGGGGAGGTTGGAGAGGAGCGTCTCGTCGACGTCGAACACCCACGCGTCGCGGCCGTCGTCCCCGACGCGGGCGGCGCGCGCGTAGGCGGAGGCCTCCCGCGCGACGACCTCGAGGTCGGAGCGGTACGCCAACCCGGTGAGATACTCCCGCACGTAGCCGGCGCACTCCTCGGGCAGGGACTTCCACGGCGCAAGGTTGTTCGCCTCCCCCGCCAGCCTCCAGCTCGCGCACCTCACCCCCGCCGGCACCACCTCCCCCTCCTCCACCGCCGCCGCCGCCGACGAGGACGTCGTCGTCGTCGGCAGCTCGATGACGAGCGGGCGCGGCAGGAGGTGCGCGTCCTCGACCGCCGCCGCCTCCACCCGCTCCGCCGCGATTGCAACCGCGGAGAGGACGGCGACGAGGAGGAGGAGGAGGAGGATGACGACGCCGGCGCCGCAGCGGGAGCCGGCGTGGCGCGTCATGGTAATAATTGGAGCGGAGAGCGGCCGTCGGGGTCGGGTCGGTGCGGCCCCCGCGGCGTCGGAGATGGGGGGGAGCGAGCTCTGCGCGGCGGCGTGAAATAGGCGGCCTCCGATGTCTTCGCCGCGAGGGAAGGAGAAGGCGAGGAAATTTCTCAAATCGAAAGAGAGAGAGAAGAGAGGAGAGAGAGGAGAGAGAGAGGGATTAAATAGGAGAGAGACGCGGAGGAGGCGAGCCGGATTCGAATCTTTATGGGAGAAGAGATTTATTTATTTAGGAGCATTTTTTAATTTGGTTTTTTTGGATTGGGGGTGGCGTGCACGTGGCGGTTATCGATTGGCTGGGTTGTGTTGGCGCGGTTTTCGTCTCGTGCGTGCGGAACGTGTGGTCCGCTTTGCTGATTCACAGACTCACAGTACAAGCATGCTATAATTGTTTCTCTTTTTTTTTCCCTTTGAAGCAGAGTAAAAATGAGCAAGCTAATTTTTTTTTTTTAGAAAAAAACAGAGTACAACAAACTTTTTTTAGAGGGAATAGTTTGATTATCCCTCTTATACATAAATACATAATATGTCCATCTATTCCCCAAAAAAATGTATTTCTTTTTCTTTCAATTGTTCTTGAATATCTATTCCTGAAAAAGAAATGTATTTCCTTTTTTTCAATTGTTATTGAATATGTGTTTTAAGATATTCATCTTAATGGGGAGATCAAATACAATCATGGTAAAAATTGCACTATCAAACTGATTAAATGTTCTGAAAGAAATCTGCTACACCGTCCATCCCAAAATAAGTTCATTTTCACTCATCTCACACATATTAATAAAAAACAAAAAGACTAAAATACCCTTACTTTATTAAATCTCAATGTAATAATTCATCACTTTATCTACTTCCAATACAATTAGTCTCTTCTTTCACAAACTCCGATATAATAATTAACTGATTTTGGGATAAATAAAAAGAGAGGTAAAGATGAACTTATACGGGTCGGAGGGAGTACACAATTAGTTGGGGTATGTACATCGTCCTTTCTCATAGACTTTTATGTTTTCTTGGCCCGTACACACGGTGAGCCATGATAGTTCCTTTCTCTTAAGACTTTAATTAACCGAGGTGGTTTTGCCTCGCGGCTTGCACCAAACAGGCAAGACACTGGTAACCGATAACAAAAGAAAAAAGAAAAGAGGAAGGTAGGCAAGGCACTAATGTAAAAGAAAGAAATTAATAAAAAAGAATAAGGTAGGCAATACACTAGCGCAAACACAGCAAAAGAAAAGAAAACAATCGATCAGCAAGACACGGCAAAAGCTTTCACAACAACTTTAAGTCATTTGTCTCCATTTTTTTGGTAGAAAGAAAGCGTGCACCCAGAACAGCACACGAGGGGCTTAATACAAAACCAAAAAAAAACACTAAAGCTTGCGTTGAAGTGTCTGAAGACCAATTCGTCCAACCAAAGCAAACGTTGATTGGAATTCTTCTGAAACAGTACAGATAAAAAATAAACTTTCGTGGCACGCTTTTCAAACTCTCAAACGGTACGTTTCGTGCGAAAATTTTTAATATGAAAGTTGCTCTAAAATGTTAGATTAATCCATTTTTCAAGTTTGTAATAATTAAAACTCAATTAATCACACGTTATTGTCACTTCGTTTTGCGTGAAACACTTTATCTTCATCTTTATCTTTATCTTCAGGACTTTCAAACACCACCTAAGCCATCCCATATATACATTCTTCGCTTTGAAGGAAACTTCCCTCATGCAGTTCAGAGTTTCAGACTGAACAAGTAATCCCCTAGAAATATAGAATACACAGATGTATTTTCCCTGCATACACAATCATCCTGGAGGTAGTGCATAAAAATATTTTGCAATTTGTAAACATCTCCACAAGACCGAACCGTACTTTCTGATTGATGTTCCAACACAACTGTAGTTTTCATAAACAAGTTACTCAAGTTATTCGGATTAGATGTGCAACAACTGCATATATAGATATATGTACATGATAGACTAAGTAAGTGCTGAACATGAACAAAAACAAGACGCGGTGATGCACTACTTAACTGAGCAGCCCAGTTTGAACTAATCCTCTTCGAAATACTTCTCCTCGGCATCATAGTTGGCTTCTTTTGACCAATGGTCGTCCAGCATCTCGTCATTATCGATCCGAGAGTAGTCCATATGCTCAGAGTCTTCACCGGACAGGAACTTCTGTTGCATCAAGCTGGTAAACTGTTCAAGCTGATCCTCCATCTCTTCAGCAGATAATGTTTGCTTGGAAGTCCCTGCAGGGGATCCTCCAGTTTTGTTGGAGTCAACCACCTAAAATCACAGATTTACAACAAGGACTCAGCGCGAAACATGATTATGATGACGTGACATGAGAAGTACTTGCAATGGAAATTGGGGAGTTATTATCAGTAGAAAATAAGAGATTCTCAGGTTAAAAGAGAAATGTTCTTTTTCCCAGAATCTAAAAAACAGAAACAACAGAAAAGCTTAAAAGCTGAGCTCCACATATGCAATAGATTGTGCCATACTAGACAAAGAAATATGCAATCAGAGTGGATCTTATAGAATTCAGTTGATCATTCAATGCAAATATGAAACATTAGAACTGTCCAAGTTAACAGTCTATCCAATGGTCAGAGATAATATCACAAGATTGTACTTTTTAATATCTTATTTGTTACCTCAACAATTACCTATTAAACGTAGTGAAAAATATTGTAGTATCAATTTTCTTTCAGTTGGTCCTAGACGGAGGGTACGAGAAAACAGAATATTATCAATGTATCAAAGAGTTTGGAACAAAAGGAGTTCAGCAGCAGAAGTTCACAGGTATAAACTACTGGCTAAATAAAGTTTACATTTTCCAGAAATATGATAGTACATAAAATCAACTGCATATTTGTGCTGCGAAACATTATAATTGCCAAAAGGAGCTAGTTGCACCCATGACAAGAATTGATGGAATAAGCTTTTGCCCTGTCAAGGAACGTTAGGCTCCCTCCAGGAGGGTGTAACTGTGTGAGATGGAAATTATCCGAGTTCAGGACAAAAAGATTCAGCAGCAGAAGTCAGATCATACCAGTGAAGAAAGTTCACGTTTTTTTTCCCAAGTAAAAAATGGTAATCTAATTCCTAAAAACTTGGTCACATTGTTTTGTGTAGGAAATGTTGCTATATTTTTCTATAAACTTGGTCAAACATAAAGAAGTTTGACTAGAAAAAAAGTTAAAGTGTCTTATAATATGAACCAGAGGGAGTAACTATGTAACTAGCATTCCATGGTGCACATGAAGACTCAAGCCACAAAAAAACTGAAGAATATATAGATCTCAAACAGTTCCAGCTCATCCATATGCCATTGTCACTTCAGCACATGACAACATAACCATGAAGGGGGTCTTGTTGGATAAGATGTCCCCTAGGTAAGTAAATTTTGAAAGCAGCTAACCTGACTAAAATTAAATGAACTTTCATCTAGTCCATGTTGTCAATTCAACGTAAACCACTAAACTTCTAAAGCAACTATTTTCCTACATCCAAATACTTGAAGACTAGTATTTCAAGGACCAAATACTTCAACTATGTAAACAGTGAAGAGTGCAAACAAAAAATAAAGTACAAAAATTGTATTCCAAGGACCAACAATCATATGTTGTATTCCTAAAAGTGGGTGATTCCCATAGCAAAGTTATCAGAAAATCTACCAATTCTATGCAAGCCACACATATCCAGCATCACCGCAAACTAAATCCTCCCAATTCCATGCAAGTGCAAGCAATGCAACAGCAAGAAAGCAAGCACAATCAAGTCAGAACATGTAGACAGCAAGTCAGCAACACTAAATGGCAGGAGGCAAACCTCAGTCGCACTCGGATTCTCGGAGGAATTATCTGCACCTCCTCCTTTCTCCTCCATCTCCATGCCTTGCTCTTCCTCGCTCTCTTCCTCTTCTTCTTCTTCTTCCTCCTCCTCCTCCTCCTCCTCTTCCTGCTCCTCCATGGCCTCCTCAGCGCCACCACCCACCCACTCGCTGGGATCAACCCCTCTCCTAATCTGCTCCCCTCGAATCTTCTCAACGATCACGGCCTCCTCGGCCCGCCGCATCAGCGTCTCGGACCACCGCTCCCCTGGCCGCGCCATGGCCCGTCCCGTGGGATCCTGGAACCTGCCAAGGTACTCGTGATGCAGGTATGGCTCCCGCTCCCGCATCGCCTCCTCGGAGAAGTACTCCCCCTCGCGCACCAGGCGGTCGAGGTATGCGCGGCGGCGGTTGCGCACGCGGGAGGCGGAGGGGCCCCCCTCGGAGGCCGCGCGGAGGCGGCGGAGGTGCCACCCGACCTCGTAGTCGCCCGCGAGCGCGTCGAAGGCGGCGAGCTCGTCGCGGGACAGCGCGCCGCCGTAGCGCTCGAGGAAGAGAGGGGCGTCGCGGGAGAGGAGCGCGAGGAGGGCGGCCTTGCGGTCGGGGGCGGACGGCGGCGGGGTGGTGAGGAGGAAGGTGGTCGGGTAGTAGAGGCCGTCGACGGCGGCGAGGCGGCCGGCGATGCGGTCCATCGCCGCGGGCTCCATGGCCGGCGGCGCGTCGTGTACTCGTGTCGCGTCGGCGTGGCGAGAGTGGCTTCCTCTTTAGCCGGGCCGGGTTTAGGCGGTGGATGGGCTTAGGTCGGTTTAGTTTTGAATGGGCCGCGGCCCATGGGATATGTACGGGAATTGGATAGGGTGGTGGTGGGGCCGGGCGTGGTGTCACGTGACGACGGTCAGGTACAGTAGCGGTTTCCGTGCCGGTCCACCGGTTGATCCGGCTCGGTGACCGTCACAAATGGTGTTTTCTTCTTGTTCGCGCGTGAAGGAGAGAAGCGAACCAGTCGGTACATGGTGGAGCCAGGGGTGTCATACTGTCATTAATTCTAAGTAATATTTTTTTCTTATTTTATCAATAAGTATTTATACGGTTTGTGGACTTTAGATGACCATATATCAAGCGTATATGCTACATCAAGTCACCAGTAAATTTTGTATCAACTAATTTAGATAAAGTATAATATATAAATGGTTACGATCGATAGCTTATCGATCATATATTCGTTGGTTAAAATTATATGTTTACTACTGCTATATTGTATATGGGCTAATAAAATATGTTCTAGTAGTAGAATTTACTACTCATTGGTGTAGGTGTATTAATGTCTGAAATCTTACACAACCAATTAATCAATTAATGCACGACTCAACCAATCTACAGGACTCCTACAACCACCATTGCTCTACTTATTTGAGACCTCAATTTTAAATTCAGGTAGAATATTTGAAAGTGCTAACTAACCCAACAAACAAGAGGACATAGCCAGTGAAAATGAGTCAAGTGTTGAAAACTCGTAAAAATCATACTTAAAAGTTTTGTAAATTCATAAAAAAAATTACTAAAGAGAGGTGTTGATATGAAATACATTCTCACCAAATCTTAAGTCCAAATTTTATTTGAGAGAAACAAAAATGATAAATTTCAGGTGAATAGTGTCATGTTATTATTCATCCAAAATTTATATTTTTTTGTTACTCTCAAATAAAGTTGAGTTTAAACTTAAGATTTGATGAGAGTGAATTTTATATCTACATCTATCTATAATTTTTTTTATGAATTTATAAAATTTTTAGATATAATTTTCACCGATACGTCCTCACAAACAAGGCAACAGACAGCCTCGCAATTCCAAAAACCGACAGCCACATCCGCCTCCATCACTCTCTCCCCTCCACCTCCAGTCACAGCTTCACTCCCGCTCCAGTACTCCACTAGCCAAAGCCAAAGCCGACGCGGCAAAACCCAACCCCCCCACGAGATCCCTCCTCGCCGGCGCCGGCAGAATCCACGGGCTTCGTCGGCGGCGCAGCGGCGATGGGGTCGGTGTCCCTCAAATTGCCGGCACCCCGCCGCGGCGGCCGGCGCATCTCCTGCCACTGCTCCCCGGCGCTGCTCAACCTGCTCATGTTCGTCGCCCTCCTCTCCACCAACGCCCTCGCCCTCCTCGCCTTCTTCTCCTCCTCCTCCCCCGCCGCCGTCCACGACCCCGTCCCCTCCTCCTCCGCCTCCGCCGCGGCCTCGATGATCTCCGACCACGTCGCGGCCATCGCCCGCGAGATCGACTCCTCCTCCTCCTCCCACCTGCCGCACCGCCCCGACGGCCTGCCCCCGGAGCTCCTCCTCTTCCTCTCCCCGCACGCGCTCCCGCTAGGCCGCGACGCCCGCACGGGGCTCACCCACATGCCGGCCTCCGTCGCGCACTCCTGCTTCAGGTCACCCACCACGCTGTCCCTCCTCGCCGCCTTCATGTCCTACGACCCGCACGCCGCCTGCCCGCGCAACGCCACCCTGCAACAACACCGCCTCCTCTCCAAGGCCTGCGAGCCGCTGCCTCGCCGCCGGTGCCTCTCCCGGGGACCCCGCGCACCGCTCCCAGCCTCCAACATGGGCCTCGACAGCCGCCGCTGGGTCAGGCCGCGCCACGACTACGAGTTCCTCCTCGACGACGTGCTGCGCCTCAGCGCCATCGGGATCCGGATTGGCCTCGATGTCGCCGGCGGCGCCGCCAATTTCGCCGCCGGGATGAGGGACCGCGGGGTCACCGTCGTCACCACGGTGCTCGACAACTCCGGGAAGCCCATGAACGAGTTCGTGGCGGCGAGGGGGCTGTTCCCCCTCCTCCTCTCACCGGCGCACCGATTCCCGTTCTACGATGGGGTGTTCGACCTGGTGCACGTCGGGACCAATGCACTGGACGAAGGTGGCGCGCCATCAATGGGGAATTCCAGCACGGAGGAGGCGCTGGAATTCTTCATGTTCGATGTCGACCGCGTGCTCCGCGTCGGTGGGCTGCTCTGGATTGACAGCTACCTGTGCCAGAGCGTGGAAAGGAGGCAATTGGTTGTGAATCTCATCGAGAGATTTGGCTACAAGAAGCTCAGATGGATGGTCGGAGAGAAAGCCGGCACGGGGAGTGTAAAGCCGGCATTGTACCTTTCGGCATTGTTGCAAAAGCCAGCAAGGGGTTGAGACTGAACTGATGGATGAATTGCTCAAGCTCATCACTTGATCCGAGGTACGAATGTACCTCACAATTATTACTTGTAGTTCAGGTGTTTTGATGGCACAAAATGGGAATGCCATTTAGGTTCCGCGACACGTATTAGCTCAATTCCATTGGTTGTTCAGAGATAGCGGAGTGACTTAAAATAAGTGCAAAAGTGGTACAATTCTTCTACTTTTGTTATTGTGCAATAGGTTGCCATTAGATGGGAAACAAATGCTGTAGTAGGAATTGTTGCTCAACTGGGGGGCTGCAAACATGACTTCCAATGATGTTTGTTCTTTCATATCAGGAAGAAAAGGAGAGTAAAATGATGATGATCATGGAGCTTTTTATTTGTTATGTGTCTTGTATGTGGTCCCTCTGAAGCTGGATTTTCCTTTTGGGTTGTGAATAGTGTTTTGCATAGCTTTTCCAGTGCATTTGTTCTTCTGGAAAGTTGAGGCCTTGAGGATCTAGATTCCACTCTCTTTTTTCTAGTGCTAGCACAACCAGAATCCTTTGATCTGTAAGCTGAAAGGTGTGAACCCACATGACACAGAAGAACATGTCAAAGAATTACATTCCTACTTGTTTGAGCCTATGCTTGGATATCAAAAGCTTTCCTGACACAAAACATGGTATGGGCTGCTCATGTATAGCATTGAACAGTTATCATATATACTCCTTAACAATCTCTGTTGTACCAGTCAATGTGCAAGTGTAGCACACACTCATGTTAATTGTATGGGAAAGGAGCTGCACATGGAAATTATACAGTTTTTGTGGTTGGAAATTATACAGTTTTTGTGGTTGCATACTTCTGTTTCTACTGGCCAGATGCTAATTCTTTTGCAGTTCTACCACACGAAATGGAAATGCGGAGAAATAATTGGGACCATCAGAAAATGTTCCAGCCAATAACTGAGAGGCCTCGTCAGTTATTGGAATATTGGTATGTCATTCATAGTAATGGAGGTTCTCAGTGTCAGTGCATCCCTTCGATTGACGTTATAGGGTAAGGGTTCGACTTTATATCTCACCCCTTCAATTGAGACCTCGTTTAATGTAGGACTTTCACAGAAAATTCCAGAGGGATTGAACTAAATATGTGAAAATCCTATAAATTCAAATGTTATAAAAGAAGCCCTGTTAGGACAAGGTTGATCTGTAACATCCATGTAACTGGCCCCAGTTTCAAACTCATGTTTTTATGTTGAAGTTTAGATGAAATGTAAAATGAACTTGTGGAGAGCAGATTAATGAGTTGCATCGCATCAACAGATTTTTCTTGGTGTTGATCCAACTGTGAGAAAAATCGATTGGAACCCACCATAAGTTGTGTCTCACACATATTTAGGAAAACTGCCTAAATTGTGTGCGACACATTTTTATCAAAACCATTTAAATTGTGTATCGTATTTGTACCAAAGCCGTTTAGTACGTGCCCATACATATCGATGCTTAGGTCTTCTCTGCGCCTGTTTTTTTTTATGATCGGTCACATTGGATTTTTTTGTTATTTTTATGAACATTTTTAATTTGTAATTTTAAAAATAAAGTCACCAAGAATTTTTCAAATCTGAACTTTTTTGTCACATTAGTAAAAAGTCATGGTGTGACAGAAAAATGTTACTATGCTAAATACATATGGCGTGGCAGTGTTGCCTTACCATGCCATATTTGCTTCCATGGGTTTTGTTTTCAAGATAACAAAAATTAAAAAAGTTTTAAAAAATAATAAAAATTTGTCACAACTTAAGGTCTATATTTACAGGTGGGTGTGAGCGTGGGTACTCCTTAACCTTCCTTGGTCCATCTTAGTTTATTTAGTTGAACTAGCGTGAGCCAAGGAGCACCTACGGAACGGGTTGGACTCTAAACATCTTTCATCTTGATCACCATGCTTTTTCAATGAATCCGAAGTGAAAAAGTATGCTTTGCTCTAGAGAAAAGGTGGAAACGGGTCGAATAATGCTCAAACCATTTTCAACAATCCAATACCAAATCCACATATGTTTGAATTTGGTACCGAATCAGATCGTTGCCCCAATTTTGAATACAAGTGCACATCAATGCTTCATGAATCATAATCAAGAAACTGGTAAAAGAAAAATCCAGAACAGAATTCAAAAAAGGAGTATCTATCACACTAACTAATTACTCCATAATTCCATTTTTTTCTGTAGAAGAAAGAAGGCCAGCTCAAGAAACACTAGTACATGTTAGTGTTAGTACTTATAGTACAAGTTGCTACACTTCACGAGGCCTTCAATGGCGCCGGCGTGGTGGAGGACGCCGGAGTTGGGGAAGAACCGGTCTACCATGGCGTGCAGCACGTCGGAGGTGAGCAGGCTGTCGGAGCCGGCGTTGTGCGCGCGGCCGGCGGCACGCTGCACGCCGAGCGCCGCTGCCACGTGCTCCAGGCCGCCGCGTATGCCGCCGTCGCCGCAGAACTTGGCGAGGTGCTTCACGTCGAGCACCGCCGGCCCGAACATCTTTACGACCTTCGCCAAGAACCCCTCCAGCGTGTTCGGCAGCGGCCGGCCGCCGGTGAGCACCTTGACGAGGTAGGCGAAGTCGTAGGAGCCCGAGAACGCCGCCCATGTCAGGCAGCCGCGGCCGAGCTGGGAGTGGTAGAATGCACGGGCGAAGTCGTCGTGTTCGATGCCGTACCGGCGGAGCAGGGCGAAGTCCATGCCGTGCGCGGCGAGCATGGCGATCGAGCTGCGAGAGTGCGGGTCGCGGCGGGCGTCGAAGCCGGCGAAATTGAACTGCCACACGACGGGGCACCGGCCGGTGGGGCCGGACAGGGCGACGCCGAGCTGGAGCAGCTGGAGCTCGTCGACGTTGCGTTTCACGACGGCGTAGCTCTCCTGCGGCGTGCGGAGGTGGCGCGGGGTGGCGCCGTCGTGCACCGTGCCGGGGAACTCCGTGTCCATGGACACGACGGGGTAGATCGGCAGGAGCGCGCCGATGCTGTGCATCTCCTCCTCCAGGTTCGCCGCCCACACGTCCCGCACCTCCACCTCGTCGACGGCGACGGCGGCGGCCGACCGCGGCGAGAAGCTGGGAGCGTCGGAGTTGAGCTTAGACCGGGCGGGGATCTCCGGCGGCGCCGACATGTGCATGAAGCTCAATCCAGATTGAACGGACGTGGCGGCGATCGGGTAGAACGGAAGTGGCGGCTGCGGCGTCGCGAGCATGACCGGGCCGACGTTGCCGGGGAACGGCGGCATGGCTGGTGGTGGTGGTGACGAAGCTGCTCCGGCGGTCGCGACACGGCGGCGGGTCTCGTTTACGTCGTCGAGCGGCGGCGAGGTCGGTGGTGTTGTGCGTGGCATCGTGCCAGGTTTTATAAGGGAGAGGCACGTAGATGCGCGCGCGCGTGGCGAGGCAGTCCGACACGGACTCGATCGAGCAGCCAGCGCGACGCGACCGAATTGGATTGTGAATCGGATTGGGTGCGTATATATGCGACGTCACGCCAGATGCGATCTTTATTATCGTTAAAAGAATTATCATATGCGATATTTATTAGTACTACTTCTACATTCGTAGTTGTATTGTACTCTTATAAAAATATCACACTCTAATTTTCGTTTCAGAGATTTATAAATTATTTAATTAATTTAAATAGTCTTTTTTAATAGATTTAATTGATATGAACTCGGAATAAGGTCGTTCAAGTCTCTAAATTCATCTAAAATCAGGATCTACATGTTTGTTTACTTTTTGTACTGTTTATTTAATTTTTATTAGTCTTTTTTCTCGTTTTGCGTGTTAGCTTGTCGTTTCCGTCGTTTCGGAGGTTCGTGAGTGTGTTGGAAGTGTTCCAGAAGACGAAACGAAGACCGATTATTGCAAGACAAGTCACACAGATCCTGAACACAATCCCTTTGAGCATGTTGATCCTATATTTAAATTCTCTATTTATTTCAAATGTGCATTTACTTTCGAATATCATTGGGTGGTGTAAACCTATTCCTTTGTTATGGCCAATTCGCATTGATTACCCTATTCCTTGATACCTTGAATTTTATATATATTGGTTCAACTAGAAATTAGATATAATTGCTTAGTCATGCTTAGAAACATTAGTATCATTCTATACGGGAATAACTAATGATTCACTCATGATTAATGATGGTTAATTATTGGTAGCTCACAATGATTGGTTGTGATTGGTTAATAATATTCCAACTAAAATTTGATTGATGATGGGTTGTGAGCACATGGTTTGAGATTTGGATGGGTGTGCTTATGACAATTAAGGATCGATTTGCGAGCTACTGTTGTGAAGCATTATCACGCCCCAAACTAGCCTCGGACGGAGACCAGCGTAAGACGATCCAAATTAACCTATATACCTGTACCAGTCCCAGGAAACAGTGCTGGTACAACAGGAAGATAAAATATCACAACAACAGCGATCTCTTTATTAAGAGTAGAATTACAATCAGAGTTGGAACTGCGGACAGAACCCGAATTTGCAACAGCATTACAAAAAGGCGGAAGCGGAAAGGCGGAGACTGGCCCTAAGCCACAAGCAAAACCTTGGGGAAAGGCCGAAACCCTACTACTACTCGTAGTCTGCTTGCTCCTGGAAGAACTCTTCTTCAGCAGGGTCCATCTCTTCGTCTTCGAGAACTGGGGGGAGATTATTTATATAGAGCAAGGGTGAGTACGGGATTACTCAGCAAGTCAAGGGAATTAAGTGTTTGATGCAAGCTTCAAAAGAGTGCCAGTTATTTTTCACATTCGATTTTAGTTTAAGACTTTCAGAAACATCTAATTGAGTGCTTCTCAACGACACGGACGAGAAAGTGTGTCTCATCCGGCCGGAGCAATGAAATTGTATAGATTGATTCTTGTTGGCACGAGAGGCTCCCTGCCAATCGTTCATCGACACCGGCTGCACCAATAGCCCTAAATCAAGCACATCGGCACGAGTGGCTCCCTGCCAATCGTTTACCGACACCGGCTGCTCCAACAGCCACAAATCAGCACGTCGGCACGAGAGGCTCCCTGCCAATCGTTTACCGACACCGGCTGCTCCAACAACCACAACTTAAGCACAGAAAGGATTTTCTCACACCAACAGCAGTTCACAAGGAGTCAACAAAACTACGCTAAGGAATCACCTCACATCCGTCCATGACCGTGGGCACGGCTGTTCGAACAGTTGTTAACCTCTGTAGAGGGGGGTACACTTTACCCACACAACGTTACTAACCCCGAGTCACCCAGACCGTGACTCACAGCCACGTTTGGCGACCTTGAGGCTTTCACGACAAGACATTTCGAAAGCCGACTCAGGGTTATCTTATGCCAATGGAAGGGGTCCCACGGACCAACACCAGGTTAGGTCCCAGACCATACTGTGCCAGGAAGCCCAGGGGTCCTCCCCGACACCACCCCGGCGAATCCACTTGTCCCTTGGCATCAAGATTTCCCTGGCCTAGCTAGTTACTCAGCTAGGAGTGTCCCATATCACACATGTGGTCGTACTTGACATATGCTCGGATGTAATTCCCAAGGAATCGGTCCTTAGGGCGAGAACGGGAAGACCGTACCTCCAGTACGTCTCCTGCACCGCGAGTTTTACAAACTCAATTTATTTTCAAGGCACCGACCCAAGTGTTGGGTTTTCCAAGCATTTTGTAAACTCAAGTTTTACCCAGTTGATCATTTTAAAGTTGAGGGGAGCCTCGATATTCGTATGCAGGGTGCGAATACCGAGACTTAACCGGAAGGGGTGACAAGGGGGTTTTAGGGTATTCAATAATCAAGAAAGGTAAATGCAGCAATTGGGTAGGGCATGCCGGTTATATTGCAAACCGAGGCCAAGTGTCAAGTGTAACCTAAGGAATGCATAGTTTGCGAAATCAAAATACTTAATTTCAAATTATAGGTTCAATTGGTCAAAGGTGACTTGCCTTGCTCGAGATCTTGAGCTTCTTCCTCGACATCCGCGCACTGCGAGTCTTCTGGTTCCAAAGCTACACGCGAAACGGGGCGACTCAACACAACAATAAAAAGGAAGCCTTATTAATGACCACTAAGCGTGCCATTGGATAGATCTCGATTTTTGAGGAATTTTGGAAGTTGAACGGAGTCAATCGGACGAACGATTGAGGAGATATGAATTTCTTAAGATTAAATGATTTTCTGTCTAAAGGAAAAGGAATTATTAATTCCCTTGAAAAGGAAAATGGAACGAGGGACTTGAATTAGACTTTAAATTTTGGGCGGCTAGGTGCGGCCCCATGGATTGGCGCGAGCGCGGCCGAACTAATGGGCCGGCTCGCGAAAGAAACGGCCCAAGGCCGAGCGGCGCGCGAGAGGAAGGCCGATGGGCCGGAGGCCAAGCGGCGCGGCCCAACGGGCGAGCGCAGGCGCGGCCGAGCGAGCGGACCGGCGCGCGGAGGAACGGCCCAAGGCCGAGTGGCGCGCGGCCTAGTCCGGCTTCCCGAGTGACTCGGGGCCGACCGGCCTCCCGAGTGACTCGGGGCCGACTGGGCTCCCGAGTGGCTCGGAGCCGACTGGGCCAGAGAGGAGAGGAGACCAAGTGGGCCGGGGCAAGCCGCGGCCCACGCGGACGGACGGATCGGTGGACCGTGGTCCACCGCGCGGGCGCTAGGGCAGGACCCGCCTGTCAGCGACCCGGTGCGCGTGAACCCGGCGCTCGCGTGGCGCCGACGTTGCTGCCACGGAGGCCGACGGGAGGGGTGAAGGAGAGGGAAGCCGAGATCGACAGCAACGAGGCTCGGGCGGCGCAGCGCGAGCCCGGAGAAAGAGGGAAAAGCGCCGGAGCGGAGAGGGGAGAGAGCGAGAGCGAGCCATCGGCTCGGATTCGGGAGAGGAGGGCCGACGGTAGCTGGCGACGGCGCGAGGCGACGGCGGCAACGGCGGCGCGGGGGAGGAGCGGAGGAGAGGGGCGGCGGCCACGGCAGCTGTCACGTCCCGATTTTCGATCGGGATTAAAAATTGCCTAATAATACACTTTCCAGAAATTTAATAAAAATTTAAAGCAATTTAATCAAGTGAAATTGTGAGGGAAATTGAATTTTCCTTTAAAAATCATGGCCGGAAATATTTTTGTAATATTCGACGTGCCCTAAAATACTCTCCAAAATTTTTCGTGAATTTTTGGAGCTCAAGAAATAATTTTAAAGTCACAAAGTTCATTTAACAAATTTATTAAATGGAAAAAACAACTTAAATCTCCTTCCCTCACTTTGGGCCTCTTTCGGCCCAAAGTCCTCTCTCCTCCCCGGCCCACGCGGCCTCCTTCCCTCTCCATCCCGCGCGGCCCACGGGCCACTCCTTCCTCTTTCCCTCCTTTTTCTCCCTCCGGCCCAGCTCGGCCCGCTCCGTTCGGTCCGCCTTTCTCCCTCTCTCTCTGGCCCAGCCGGCCCGTTTGCCCCTCCTCGCCACAAGTCCGCTTCGCCTCCCTTCTCCTTCCTCCGGCCGGTCAAGCCGGCAACCACCTGCCGCCTTTTCCGCCGCCGCCACACCCCCACTCTGCCGCGATTTTCGGCCGTCCCCGGCCACGATCCTCCACCCCGCGCCTATAAAACCCCACCCCGGGCTGCTCTCTCTCTTTTCCCCTCTTTCCGCGAGCACGCCGCCGCCGCCCCCAAACCCTAACCCTAGCGCCGCCGCGACGCCGCCGCTTCCGCCGCCCGTGCGCCGCCGTCGACCCCTTTTTCCCTCCCGGCTGCCGCTGTGCTCGTCCGCCAGGCCGCCGCTAGATCGTTGCCTCGCGCCGCCGCCCGCGTGCGCTGGCCGCCGCATCCGGCCGCTGCTTCCCGGCTGCGCCTCCGGCCAGCCTCCGTCGCCATTACCGCCCGGCGAGCCCCTCTCTCTCTCTCCCTTTCTTTCTTTTCCCCCCGATGCGTCGCCCCGCCCGTGCGCCGCCGTCGCACGCCGCCGCCGCCACAGCGCCACCGCCGCCGCCGCTCGCCGCCCATTCCCACCGGTGGCCGCGCCGCCGCCTCGCCGTGGCTCGGTCCGGCCGCCGCCATCGTGCCATGGCCGGGTCGGCCTTGGGTTGGCCGAACCCTAGCCGCCCGCCCGGCCGTAGAGGCCGCCCTGGGCCGGCCCACCACCTCCCTCCGGCCCAGCGGCTGTTGGGCCGATTGGCCCACCTTCTCGCGAAAAGTCTGTTTCACGTCCCTCCTCCTTTCTTGGGCCGTCGGCCCGATTGGCGCCGCCCATCGCGAGAAGTCCAAATTACCTCCTCGGCCGATCATCTCCCTCAACCCATTTTTGTCCCTTCCCTCATGTCACACCCCGATTTTCGATCGGGATTAAAAATTACCTAATAATACATTTTCCAGAAATTAAATAAAAATCAAAAGCAATTTAAACAAGTGAAATTAGCAAGGAAATCAAAAATTTCCTTTAAAAATCATGGCCGGAAATATTTTTGTAATATTCTCTGTGCCTTAAAGTACTCTCCAAAATTTTTCGTGAATTTTTGGAGCTAAAGAAATAATTTTAAAGTCACAAAGTTCATTTAACTGATTAAATAAAAAAAACAAATTAAAAAAAAGGTCCCCTTTTTGTTTTGGGCCGTTTCCGGCCCAAAACCGTCCTCTCTCTCTCCCGCGGCCCACGCGGCCTCTTCCCTCTCCGGCCCAGCGACCCGAGCCGCCGCGCCTCTTCCCTCCTCGGCCCAAGGCGGCCCAAGCCGCCCACCTCCGCGTCCCTCCCCCTCTCGGGCCGGCCCGAGGCCGTGGCCCAAGGCCGGCCGAGAGCCGCCGCCGCCTCCCCGCGCCGCGCGCCCACTGACGGGTGGGGCCCGCGGCCGAGCCGTCCCCAACTCGGCCGGCCGCCGCCGCGCTCGCGCCGCTGCAAACCCCGGCGGGTTTTCCGCCGCGCCGCCAACCCTAATCGGCCCCCTATTTATTTCCACCCCCCGAGGCCTCCTCCTCGTTTTCCCCCGCCGCCGCCGCCCCCAAAACCCTAACCCTAGCGCCGCTCCGCCGCCGCCGTTTTCCGCCGCCGTCTTCGCCGCCGGTAAGCGCCGCCGCCTTTTCCTTCTCCCCTCTCCCGGCCGCGCCGCCCGCTGCCGTGCGCGCCTCCCGCGCCGCCGTCGCCCGTGCGCTCCCGCACCGCCCCGCTGCCGCTCGTGCGCCGCCTCCCGCGCGCCGCCGCGCCGCCGCCCCCCGCGCCGAAACCCTAGCGCCGCCGCGCGCCATGGCCGGCTCAGCCGAGCCCGAGCCCGGCCGCTCGGCCGCCCGCGCGCCTCAGCCGTCGGATCGGCCACTCGGGCCGATCCCGGCCGCCCGCTCCCGCCCCCGCGTGGCCGCCACGTGGGCGCCGCGTGGCTGCCGCGTCGGCGCCACGTGTGCGCCACGTGGAGCGTAGCCGCCGCCGCCGCGGCTGACGTCAGCCCTAGCGGCCGACGTCAGCCCTAGCCGCCCGTCTCGGCCTAGAGGCCGGCTTTTTCCTTCCGGGCCGGCCCACCGCTTCCCCCGGCCCAGCAGCCGTCGGGCCGATTGGCCCATCTCCCCGCAAAAGTCTATTTTGCGTCCCTCTCCCTTTTTCTCAGGCCGGCCCATCACCCGTTCGGCCCGATTGGCCCACCTCCTCGTAAAAGTCCAATCTTGGTCCCTCGTCTCTTTGGGCCGCCGGCCTATTATCCTTTCTCCACACAAAGGTTTACTTTTCGTCCCTCGGCCCTTTTAACTTTTTCCCGAGAAAATCCAACTCATCTCCTCAAGTCCAGTTTACCTCCCTCTCAGCCTAATTTTCCCCTTTCCCCTGCAAAGTCCATTCCACCTCCTTTTTCTCTCCTGTTCGCCGACACTTGTGTCGCCAACACGTGGGCCCCTTTGTTTACTCCAATCCACACCCAGACCACGTGGCCGCCCGCGGCTTCGCCACGTTGGCGTCCACGTCGGCGCTGCCTTCTCCCTTTCGTTCGCAGTGGTCGCCTCGTCGGTGCCACGTGGTGTTTTTCCACCGTGGACTGTCCGCCCTTGACCCGTTGACACGTGGGACCCGCCGTTCCGGCGCCGTTTCCCTTTGATGATGTCAGCGTAGTCCTTTCCTTTGCAAAGTTAATTAATAATTGCGCAATAAATCGATTTAATTTCCAGAAAATCATTTAAATGGCTCAAAACTTCTAAAATTCATATCTAATTCATACGAACTCCAAATTGAGCCATTCAACTTGCAAAATTCATCTAAAATTGA